>LSSN01003730.1:0-12990 GCA_001970855.1 Smittium culicis | reverse complement strand
CTTATTTACTGGATATTAATTAAATATGAAAATTCATACTCTCTAACACTTTATGCATAAAAGTGATCTCTTCGTAAAGAATCTATCATGCAGTAATTTTTATTGCTTTATTCGCCTCATATATGTTGCGTAACATATTTAATTTTTTACTAAACGAATGATTCAAACTTGATTTATAATTTTACTTGTATATAACTAATGTTTAAAGCTATTCAAACCCCTTTTCAGACAAAATGTGTATTATTAATTTTATTTTTTTTAATTTATTATTATTTATAATAATAATAAACATAAATTATTTATAAAAATGTATATAATTGGAAATACATTATTGTATTTATATTAGAAAAAAATAATAATAAAAAAATGGAACCAAGTTTCGCACCCCCTATCGTTTATTTTAGGAATAGTTGTTATAGATTTTTATTAGCCTTTGAAATAGTATAAAAATATCTATTTCTAGTAGACTAGTTTATATTATCCGAGAATATTAGCGATATCAATAACTATTAAAATAACTAAAGTTAACTTAAGATATTGTAATATACGCTTATTTACATTAATAATCAGAAAATTTTACTTAAATATTCTAAATAAACTGTAATTTTTTTTTATATAGTTCTTATGCAAGAAATAAATAAAAAATTCAAAATACAAAATACAAAATTTTCTAGGATATATTAGATCGATATAAAATCTTTCACTTTTCTCAAGTAATTCTACGCATTTGAATTTCGTGAGTAGTCGTGTTAAAAAAAGCTATGCATTCATTCATGTAGCTTACTTTAAATTAATCTTATAAATTCAAAAAATTTGATGCAAATTACTATTAAATTAAGCATCAACGAATTTTAATAATCACAAGCGATGACGAAACTTGATAATCTCTCTGAAATGAACATACAAAATAAAGAAAATATATTAAATTAATTTTTTTAACAGGAAAAATTCATATAAAAATGTATTTAGCATAATTTATTATTATTATAAAAAATTCTGTACTGAAAAAAAAAATTAGAAATTCTAATTCAATTCAATTATCAATAATAATATATAGCACTAAATATTATTTTTAATATAAATTTTGAATTTTTTAAAAAAGAAAAAAACCTTATTGCTTTTCTTTTTAGGGTTAAACTTAGTTCAAACATATTAATACTATAAGGATTTATCATCAATGTCATATTTTTTTATCTATTAATTTTAGCAACGTCATAAAATTAAATAGTAGGAAATAGTTGCAGAGACATACTTAATTATACTGAATATTCCTTAAGCTAAAAATATTATAAATAGCGAATGCTTCTACTTTGAACTTGAAATAAATAAATCGATGTTTTATAGGTATCTAAATTAAAATATACTATTTGTAATTAAAATTTTGGAATTTTGAGGAATGTTATTTTTAAATTATTTACATTCAGTAAAATTACTGATAGACTTTTTGGTATAAGAAATACATAGGTAAATATTTATTGAATCTTATAAAAACTAATGTTTGAGAGCAAACAAAAAAAATAGATTATAAACAAAATTTGCTCTCATATAAATATAAAAGATATGCAGGGAAGAAATAGATATGATAAAAAAAAAGGGTTTGGTTATAATTGGCAAAACGGAAAATTTTAAACGCTTCAACTCCACCATTTATCTAAACGCGCTTTAGGTGAGAGCTTGGATTCTAAATTATGAGCCCAATTAACATTAGACTTTTTAGATAATGGTGATTTCTTTGATAATTTGTAGTTTAAACTCAGTCTAGAGTTGTTGACGAAATATTCAAAGGAGTCGCTTTTATAGTTGATCTTATATGAATTTTCTTTAAAGTGAACAATCAAAGGCCCAAAAATTGAAATTTCTGGATTATCGAATTTCGAATTTATACGAATATTTCTGTTTAGCATTAAATTTTGTAATTTTGCTTTTGCAGCCTGGCTAGATTGTTTAGCAAATAGACTTTCGTGAGACGAGTATTCTAGGAGATAATCAATCCAAGGATCAGAAATAGTGCTGCTAATTTTACCGTAACTTAGTTCAGATATATCTTGTGGACTAATTAGCTGAAAGTAAATAAATTTAGATGAGTTTGAGCACGAGATACTAAAAAAATTACCCTCAGGGTAATTGTCAAGGATAGAATTTGCTTGAATGCAGTAACTTGCAATCTCATTTGATTTTATTGGGAAATTTAATTGTTTGGAGTCAAATAGATCGAGCAACGAAATTGAGCATGGACTAGTTAAAATGGATGAGAAATGCTTAGCTAAATTTGAAATTTGTTTATCAAGAGATATGGAGATATATGACTCAGACCTAAAGATAGATCTCATAGCATCTTCGTAAGTTGCAGAATCAATACTTCCAAATACAAGCTTTTTAAGGAGGCTTATAAAAATTTCGTAATAACTCATTCCTCTAAGATCTAAAAAGCTTAGGACGCTAGGAAAATTTGGCAGAGAGTCGATACAACCAGATTTTAAAGGTTGGAATTTAGTTGAAGCAGAGTAAATGGTTTCGAATCGGGAGTATATAAACACAAAAACCCTTGTAAACAAATAAATAAAAGAATCACAATACAAAAAATTATTTAGTCTGTTTTCAAGGTCTGAATTGAAGTCATTAAAAAAACATTTTATAGACTTGGGTTTAGTAAAAGGTTCAGTATTTGGTAGTAGGTTATTCGATAAGTGGGCTAACGAAGTGTGAATTCTGTATCTCTTTGGGGTAATAATATTTTTCTTTGAAGCGTTTTTAGGGTGAAAAGGTGTTTTATTTGGTGTTATTACTACAGAAACTATTTTTTTTGGTAGGGTTGATGCTTGGCTTTCATTTCTATCGCTGTCAGTTTTTTCGGGATAATCAAAAGTTTTTAGCCAGTTAAGATCTAAATCACTTTGCTTTAAACCGACAAGCTTCATAAAAAGAGATAATAAAAAGGTCTTTGCAGGTTTTCTAAGGTGAAGAGGCATAAGACTTGGATATTTTTTAAAATGAACTGATAAAACGTTTAGCACATCTGATATAATACCAATGTTATCGAATTTAAACTTCAAGTGAGGCTTGAAAAGAGAGAATTGTCCAGATTCATGCCTGGCAGCTTGAATTTCATTTATTAGGTATTTAGGGCTGTTTATTTTTCGATCTTGAGATTTGATGCTAGTAGATCTGTGTTCAAGCGATCTGTAATAATTTTTTATTTCAACATCTTTCCATCCTTTGGAGAGATCATCCTAAATTACAAAATTATGTCATGAAATATAAAAAAAATTAATATTTACTAAATAAGTAATCCAAAATTAATTAAAATAAATAAAAAATAGGGTGGCAGAGTTGAATAAAATTAGGGGAGATGAAATGGAGGGTGAGTGGGAATATTAATACGAAGATAACTAACCTTGAGCTTTCTCCATTCTTTATCTTTTTGCTCTAATCTTCTGAGAACAAGAGGTGCGGCGACAGCGGGATGAGTGTGCAATGCTTCTAAAACTTCGACAGAGCGTTGAGCATCATAAACATTTTTCAGAGCTCTTCTTGGCAAAGCTATGGAATTTCCGCCAAAACGAAAAGGGAGGGTTAGATTTTCTTTATCGATTTCAGACATTTTTTGGATTTTTTTGACTATAGGGGTTAATTGATTAATCAGTTGCTTATTTGTTTCGATATCAATTTGTAGTTGATGTCTTTCTTCTTCGACACGAAACATGGCTTCTTCATATTGGTTTTTTTTATGATGAACGAATTCATTTCTTTCAGAGGCCCAAGTAGGGTGGGACATCCAGCTATCGTTTAATTCTTGTATGGGGTCTTCAGATTCTTTTAGATTCGAACTTTGGTTATAGCTAGAACCAATGAATCTATAACTTGGCCCAGGGGTTTCAGGATATACTGTTGTCTGAGCGATAAGCACCAACTTTTTTAAAGAATCCAGAATGTCAGAGCGGTTTTTTAAGAATGGGATTGATGAGGTTATAAAGGTAGAGGGGGTGATTAAATCTTGATTATAAAGATTGACTAAACTTAAAAATTCGTTGTAGACAGCTTTATTATTTATAGTTTTGTATATTTGGGCAAAAAGAAGTTTTTTAAAAAAGGGGGAATTGATTTCAGGAAGCGTGAAGGTGATGGGGATCTCGCCAAAGCAGTCATCAAAAAGAAAGGAAGATAGAGGGGCTACAAGATCATCATTTGTTATTTGATATTTTTCAGATATTTTGATCAGGATAGATTTAAAATCAGAGCAAAGATTAGGATAGCTATAGATAATTTTTAAAAAATACTCCTGAACTTTGGGAGCATTGTTTGCTAATTGAGATAGTATACTAGATACATCGCTGTAAAGGAATTTGTTTTCAGAAAATAGCTTTTTTAGTGAGTTACAAAATTTGATAATTAAGAATTGTAGGGATTCAGAGTCAAGGAAAGGATTATGGGATGAAATTTGTTGATTCGAATGAACTGGATAATTGGATTCTTGAAAAGCATTTGAATAGGATCTTTTCATTGAATTTATAATATTTGGACTAGTTTGAAGTAAAATTTTTAGTTCTGAGAAATTAATATTTCAAAAATGGACAAATAGAAATACGATAAGGTAATTATTAAATATTTTGAAATTTAGGTAAAGAAACAAAGATATTATTTTAAATACGATAACGTATATTAACAAACAATATTTTTTTTAAAATAATAATGTATAGCGAATGGCTTGAAAATAATCATTTTGAACTTTTCATTTACATAACAAAACTATTAAATCTAATTTGCTGCATAAAACGCAAGTCAGAACCATTAGTCTATAAATTGGGCAACAATTGCTCTAATGGGAGCAAGACCACATTACAAAATTGGCTTCTATAAACCGCTTTTGTGATTATTTGTTTATAGTTGCAAATTATTGGAAGAAAATCAATAGATTCGCGAATTTGACTCTTTTAGGTACAGTTGGCAAATTCTAAATATTCTGAATTTGCCAACCAAAATACTTAAAATAAAATTGTGAGTATTATATACTTTTTATTTGATATTGAATATGTGCGAGTCAAATAGAAATCTGCGATAAAAAATCGCTTGCGAATCAAAAATTTTGTTCGCTCTAAAGCGATTCAGATTCACAAATGGGAAAAATTTTACAGATTATGCAATGCGTCTACATGGGAGATTCTGAATGAAGAAAGCATTTAGCTGCAGATCAGAATTATTGTTCCGAATATTTTATAGATAAAAATATTATTCGCAGAATTAAATAAGAATTTCCTTTTTTTTTTTTATTCATTTCATCTTTTAAGCAGTATTTGCTAAAAAAGTTAGCATATTTTTTTTATTGAATTATGACTAAACATAAAATTTTGATACAGTAATACTTTATGCAAAAAAAATACTCTCTTCATAAAGAATAGCTATTATATACAAAATGAAGTAATTATACACTAGCCAGAACCACCCATGTACCTGGGGTTTTATTGTCCGCCGAAACTTTGTCCATTAACCATTTCCCGCCCAACTATCTTTAAAAAAATTCGAATTTATTTATTCTCTTATGATTTATAAGCACATATATTATTTGCTGTTATTATAAAATATACTAATATTATTATGGCCTCGGAATTAAAGCACTTTAATTCAAAACAGTTAGCTATATTTGGTAGATCAAAAATAGTCTACCACCTGCGAAAGAGTTAGCAAAATTGACTTGCAATAATTTCTATTAGTTTTTTTTTTTTTTTCCCTCAGTGAGGTTATCAAACATAATTTAAAAGTATACAAAAAAAAAATAAATATTTAAAAAGTTAAAAAAATATTACAGAAATAATTTTAAAACTGACCCCCCTTCGTCGCTCTAGAAGCTATATACCCACTCGGAATTGGTTCAAGGAATTTCTTTTAGTTAAAATTTAATTATATTTACTAGTAAAGAGGGGAAGAAAATAGCTCCACCTCTCTAAAGACAAATCTAAAAATATAAACCAAAACCTAGAACAACATATTTGATATCAAGATACCAAACGAATCCGCAGTTAAAAACGTTTAACTCTTCGATAAATCATCTATAAACAACTAGTTTGTACAGCATATTATACTACTATATTCATTTTATCAAGCATTATTTTTTATAATTTTATTAAAAGTAATGGCAATTAGACTAACCAACTTATCCAAAAAAAATTATGTCAATAGAATTAGATATAAAAACCATTAGAAAATAAGTATACCATAAAAGAATTCACCAAGTTGAATAAAAAAAATAAATTTCATGTAGTAAAAAAAATTAGTTACATTAAGTACAGCTTAATATTTTACATAATTATGAAAATTTATTAATAAAAATTTATTTTCGTTTTAGACTTTATATGTAGAAGAAATTGAATGCCAAAAAAAGATTAAAAAATAAGCAGGATCGTTTTTTAATGCTCTAATCCCATTAGTTAATTGCATAAAACTAAAGAAATTTTAAATTCACGTTCTTAAACAGACTATGATGTTTTTCAATTCATTATTGGCTCGTTTTTTTCGCTTGTAAGTTATGTGAATTCAACATGTACATTGAGCGAGATAAAACTGGTTGTTTCAAGTAGGAATCAAATAAATCAACACTCAGAACCATTATGCAGACACTCAGAGAGAAACAAAGCATCAAAATTTCATTTACTGAATCATATTTATAGTCAATTTCAACCTTACGCAGAAACTGAAGGCGATTTTTATTTTTATTAGCATCAAGTCTCAAACCTTACAGGAATAAAAATAATGTTGAATATTCCTAGAAAAAAAATACTCTGATTTCAAGTCTTGAAAATTTATCAGAGAAGGCATCCAGTGCAATAAATTAATCGTCAAAAAACCTAAGCGGGTATTGCTACATACCTACCCCTGAGCCTTAAATAATTAGAATAAAAATTTTCAATAAACTCCAGTTTTTTTCGATAAAGAAGCCATTTATAATTACTAAAAATCAGTAAGAATGGTAATACTTCAAATGAAATTATCAGAGTTACCATTTTTCGTGATAAATATTGGAATTTAAATTTATTTTAAATATAACAGCCTTGAAAGTAAAATACATTTCAAGATTTTTTTTTGCAATGTAAGCTGAAAATTTAAATCCCACCACCATCATAATTGATATTATAAATTGCAGATTTAATAGGAAGAGTTTTTTATAATTTTATCAATTTTTTTAATTCATAATATTTTGTATATGGGATATTCTTGGGCAAAACGGAACTTTTTTTCTTTGAAATATTATTTGCTTGCTTGAATTAGGTAAAGATATTGGCTATATAATATAATTCATTCGAAACAACTTTCTAATAATATTGTAAAATAAAATTAACTCAACAAAGTAGGAAAGAATTAATAGGAAAAGTTCCGCTCGTTGAAATAATCACTCATATAATTAAAATTTATCGATAACTTACTAAAATTATAAAATCTATAGAGAATAATTTTTTTGCTTCATAGTATTAGATAATTTTATATTTTAGTGTTAATTAATTATAATTAGAAAAGAGATAGTTTTATGATTTATTTCGGTAATATTTTTTTAGCTACTTTATATTTGTGTAATTATTTCAAATGTTAAAACAATATTTTTTAAAGTTTCTCATTCAAGTTTGCTTTTATTATTAAACCACAAAAAATATAGACTATTTAATATAATACAGTCAAATAGTGATATCCTATAGAGCCTCCACAAGTCAATTAAAAAATTATCAAAAAAAAGTTTTACTTTATATAAAAATTACCTAGATATAAATATCAACCCTATAATGAATCAATTTTTGGTCATAATTAATAATTGTCGAAAAAATAAACCGAATAAAAAAATTTTGCATATTTTTTATTATAATTTAATATAAAATCTAAATTATAAAAATATTAAAAGTGATATAATTAGCCCCTGTTATCGAAATAAGTTCACAAGTTATACTCTTTTTTCGATTTTGAAGTGGATTTAACATTTATTCCAAATTTCTGTTTTATTCATTATAATTTTACGATTATAAAAATTAATACTAAAATGCATATATTCATAAAAGTCATATTTTTTATATCTTACATTGATAAGTTTGAGTCTAGTTTAACTTATAATAAATTTAAAATGAAATATGCATATCGATTCAAGGTATTATTATAGATAATATCTTTCCTACTTCGATTAAGTTTGAAAAAGACTAAAAATATTAATCAATTTTATTTAAAAAAGAAAAAATTTTACCTTTTGTTTGCAAGTTAATAATAGCAAAATTATTTTATGTAAGATAAAATTGTAAAATAGCAAAAATAATTGATGAAATATAATTATTTGGGAAATAAATTTAGAGTTTGAATTTGAATTAAAATAATGAAAAGCAAATAATAGTTCATATAAAAATTTAAAAGTATAAAATTTCTATTAATAGATTTTAATTAGTGATAAAAAAGTTATACAGAAAATATTTTCGGAAAATTAATTTTTGTATTTAACTGACGTGAGTGGAAGGCTCTAATTTTTCTATTTTTGGGATATAGTTAAACCTTTCATGGGCGGTAGACTATTTTTGACCACGAAATATAGCCAATTGAGTTATATAAAAACACTTTAATTCCGAGGTCATAAGAATTATTGGTATTTTATGAATGTCAACAAATAAAAATTATAATTATAAATCATAAACGAATCGACAAATTGATTTTTTCAGAGAGTGTTGGACGGGAAAGGGTTAAAGGAAGCAAAAAATTATTTCTTTGAAATTCTATTTGATTACATCAATTAGGTAAAGCTTTTGTTTGTATCAGGTAATTCATTATGTTATACTTTCTAAAAAGATTTAAAAATAAAATAAAGGGTGATAATCAGGAAATATTTAATAGGAAAAGTTCCGCTCTTGGAAATAATCCCTCATCTGGAATATTTTATATTTGTGAATTAATGTCCTAGACTCTTTATGTATGAGTTGTTTTATGGTGTAAAGTGTTACAGTGAATACAATTTCATATTTATTTATTATCAAATAATTTAAATTTATGATTTTATTTAGCAAATAGTACTTTTAATTTGAAATAAGTAAATAACAAAAACAATATGCCTTTTTAGCTTAGCCAATAATATTTAAATTAAGAGATTACTCAAGCCAATAAAATTACACGTCAGCAAAGTCCTCTCTTCATTACGAGTCCCTCTTGTAAGCAGCAGAGTTTGTCTAATGAATATTTTTTCTCAAAAATTGATTTAAAAAAAAATTGAACCATTTGATGATATTTTATTAGCTAATTTGAAGTTAAAGTGAAATTTGGTAAACAAAAAAAAGAAATAGAGATCCACATCTCAAAAAAATCATCATAATCTAAGCTAAAAAAATTTTTTGCTTAGTTTTTTGCAAGAAATTCGACCAGTACTAATAATAGTTTTCATTTATATTATGCTCTTTCATATTCAATACAGTTTAAATTTTTGATTATTAGAGTCATAGATGATTAACCCTTTCTCGCCCAACACTCTTTGAAAAAAAACAATTTATTGATTCGTTTATGATTTATAATTATAATTTTTATTTGCTTTTATTATACAAATTAACAATATTTAAATAGGCCTCAAAATTAAAGTATAATAGTAGAATACATTTAGCTATACTTGGTAGATCTAAAATAGTCTACCTCCCATGAAAGGATTAATAAATTGTTTTTTTAGAACGATTTCTATAAATAATTCCTCAAATAAAAAGTTCTTAATTGAAGCGGAATAAATTTTCATTGAAATCTTATTTGATAGTGATAATTAGACAAATCTATTGATGGTATATTATAATTCGTTTCACAAAAATTTGCTAAAAAGGATTAAAATTAAAAATAAAGGTGAAGAGTAGGAAATATTTAATAGCAAAATTCCGCACCTCAAAACGATTCATCAATAACTAAATAAAAAATTAAAATGACAATAACAGTCAAGAAGTCTGAAAAAGATGGGGATTATTAATTTAGTGTGTTGATTATCATAGATTCTCAGTTTAAAAAGCGTCTTTTTTAATTCAAATTTTATTTTTCAATGTGAATTAGATCTAGTTATATGATGCAACTGAATTTATAGGACAACCAATTGAATTATATGTTTAAATTGAACCAGAAAAAATCATTACATGAAAACTTTACTGTAAAAACCTCCCTTGCCAGAAAAATCTACCATGTATAAAATTTAAATAATAGTTATTTTAAACAGGATAATATTTATAATTGTTTCATAGCCACTTATGTAAAAAGAAAAACTATACAGTATTAACTTAGGAAATAATATATTTTTATGATCACATAATTAAGACTAAAACTATTCAAAATTTTCTATTTTTTTTATAAACTATTAATAAAAAATTGAAATTAGCAGTAAAAAATATTTATAGCTCTGCAGTTAAAATTCAAGCATTTCTATAAATAGTTAAACTGAAATATATCAGTAAAAAATAACGTATCCTAGAGTGTTATAGTATTTAAAACATTGTATTTATCAAATGTCCTTAATAAAAAAAACATAGGCTATATAAAGTGAGAGTTCTGGAAATTGAAGTATAATCAAAAGTATAAAGACCTAATACTATATTTAGTTTTAATGATTAAAATACAATAAAAAAGCATTTTTCTCTACTTTAAACCCAATTAAAATTTATATTACTAGCGAAAAAATGATTAGAACCACAATATTAACAATAATTTCCGCCACTTGCATGATGTTTACCGCAAAATCTCAAGGCGGTGATGTATTATATGGTGGCGCTCCAATGAGAGTAGAAATCGGTGCATACCCCGATGGCGGCTTTGGAGGTAGTCCAGTTAATTATCTAATAGTTCCTAACGCCTGTATGGCATGCCCGAAGTTTAATTCCATGAATTTTCCGTCAGAAAGAAAAGGTATATTAAGGATATTTTCTAAAAAAACTTGTACAGGAAAGTATATCGATTTTCCATTATCCCAGGGTTATTATTATGATATATATTCTTATACTGGGTTCGTCCCAAAAACATGGGTCTTACTTTCTGATCTTTACTAAGTCACAAAATAAGAATAGATCAAATCAATCTAAAAAAAGGAAAGCTTATCTACATTTCCTCTTTAATTTCTTTATAAAATAAACTTTTTAAGAATTACCATAATTGATTCATAAATAGATATACAAAGTTTTTAATTAAAGACTTTTTACACCCTATTCTATTTCTTACTAAATAATAAATGACTAATATGAAAAGAAATCCAGAGAAAATATAATACTATTTAAATCTACTTAGTTGACCTTTGAATGTTAGATATATAAGTTCGCGCTGGAATATTTAACATCTAGTTTTAATACATCCGATTGAAAAAAAAAAAATTAAAGTAGGAACCTATAATAAATAAATAAAAATATTAAATCAATTATATTTGTATAAAAAATATCTAATATGGGTAAATTAACAAGTATTATCATTAGTTAAATATAAATAAATATCACATGTGAGACTCTTTATGAAGAGAGCACTTTTATGCATAAAGAGTTACAGTGTAATAATATTCATTTTTAATTAGAATCCAATAAATAAAGTGTAGTTTTTTTTTTTTTAGCAAATATTACTTTAAGAATTAAATGGATAATGGAAATACCTTATCAATTCCTCCAATAATAATTTTAAATATAAAATAATCAGTCCAATAGTTTTAAGCTGCAAAAAAGTGCTTTCTTCGGTTAGATTCCCCCATATATACTACAAAGAATAAACAAAAAAACCAATCAAAGTAGTTAAATAGTATTGTTTCAATTATAAAATATTAAAAAAAAGCAACTATTTTCTTATTTAATAGTAATGGATTATTTATAAATTTATCATTTATCCCTTTCCAGAGGCCAAATTTCCTCCAAAAATGTTTATTAGCCCTTACCCGGGAGGTAGAGTGTTTTAGATCCATCAAATTTAGCTAGCTGAATACAATAAAAGTAATTTAATTTAGTGAATCAATCAATAATCGGTATATTATAGAATATTAACAAATTAAAATTTTAATTATATATCATAAACGAATCAATTAATTTACTTTTCCAAAGGGTTTTGAACGTGAAAGGATTAAATCGCTTTTGTTGTTATATAAAATAATCAATAGATAAATATTTCTTAAAATACACATTTCTATAAGTAGTTGATAGAATTTACACTTAATTGGCATAATTCACCAATAATAATTAAACTCTAAACTCAGCAGAAGAGGTTTGACCAGGAGCTTTTCCAGGATTCAATTTTGCATTGAAACTAATAATCATATTGTAGTAAATATTGTAGATAATCCAAATAAGATTACCTAAATATTTATAATTAACAAAAAATCATAAATATGTTAAATATTTATAAGCATAAATGAACTCTTGATGAACAAAATAAAGGTCTCTCTCTCTCTCTCTTAGAAAATTTTTTCTTGGGTGAGCCAATAGGATTAGAGAATCTAAAAAATTTTATTTCTTATCTACTATTCGCTTTTTTTTACGCCCTTAATAAATAAAATTGACTATAACCATCGAACGCGTAGTCTATTGACTTTAACTTATTAATGCAACTTTGTTGAACTTGCCAAGAGCTACATTTTGGTACAAGTTTGGTCTCTTTAGACAAAGTTTTACTATTGCAATTAAATTGTAAGTGCCCAAGTTTGGTGTACGGTTTTAATTAGCCAAATCGGAAAAAAAAAAGCACGCAAATCGCCGAATTTAACGAATTTGATTATTTCGACTAATTTGTGACATAAAAAAAAGCCTACACAAAAAAAAACTAAAAAAATAAATAAAAGCACAAAAAAATCATCAATTTAATTAACTATGGTCATTAGAAAGCCTGTAAAACGTGCTAGAACCTTATTTAGCGACGTTGTGAAGGGAAATGACCCTCAATACAGCACAAATGAGGTACAAAACAGCAAAACTGCTGATTATTCTAGGGTTAATAACCAACATAGGCTAAACCATGATCCCAGATCACAATTAAATAACAAAAAAATGCAAAAAA
>LSSN01003727.1:0-17918 GCA_001970855.1 Smittium culicis | reverse complement strand
AGGTTAATGTGAGTTAATTTGAGGGGTAAAGATAAGTTTAATTTTAAATGGAGGTAAAAAAGAAAAAATTGATATGGAATGGAATATGAACGTACTTGTAAAAAATTGAAACGGACGACCAAATCTTCAGCTTTTTTTCTATTTTGGTGGTTTAGGTCTACGAGATCGTTTAGCAAGTTGTATAGGGTATTTAGGGCGGTAGATTCGTCGATGTCGGAGGAGTGATCATCTTTATTGAGAGAGTTGGCTTCATTTTCGATTAGATTTGATGCAATATTAAGAGAATCGCTAAGCTTTGAAGTGCTGGCTGTTGAGTTTGATCTGATACTTCCATTGCTATGTTTAGATTTAAATATATTTTTGAAGAATTTTAAAGAGCTGGAAGATTTCTTTGAAGTCATTTGGATGGGTTTTTGTGATTTGGATGCAAGAAAAGCGGGGGAATTTAGGTTAATAGGATATTCTTCGTTAGAATCTTTATACTGACTACAGTTTTCAGAGGAGTAACTTTTTCTTAGAGAGTTGTAGCAGTCAGCAAAGGAGCTGATAGAAGTTTCTTTTGAGGAAAGATCGGGGACTAGAGCAGAAGGAACGCTGTGCTTAGAGGGCTTAAGGATACCTAGGGAGGGATCAGATTGAGGAGTTAGATACTGTACAGTAGAATCACTTCTTTTTTTATTAAATATTTTCGATATAGTAGACATTTTGGGTATGGAGGATTAGCATATGTATTTCAGTGCAGCTTTGTGATTGTTTAGGAAGGGCTAGAGGTGAACAGCAAGAATAAAAGCGTTGAGGTCAGCTTTGTGTAAGCAGGACAATAAAAAATAATAAGATACAGATAGTATATGTAAAAGGAGTTTGAGGTGATTAGAAAGGGGGTGGTATACAAGGATTTAAAAAAAAGTGGTTAGACTTATAGAGCGAAAACAGTTAGAATAATAATCAAAAAAATATTTTCCAGAAAAGAAAACACAAAGTAGTAGGATGTAGCAGAGTATTTATTTCGACCGCAGAAAATATGTTGGAATGTGCAGCTGTAGGAAATGGGCGGCGATACAAGCAGTCCACAAAATGAGTGGGCAAAAAGCAGTTGGGAAAATAGACGGAAATATGCAAATAAGGGTAAGCGAAATAGACCTACTTTTTTTTTTTTTTTCGGAGTAAAAATAAGAGTACAGGCGAAAGATCTTTTCCCTACCAAGACAAAAAGCAAAATGGAAAATGGCTTCGGGAGTGGGAGTGGAAGTGGAAGTGAAAGCGAGAGCGAGAGCGGTGTAAAAGTGAGATTCTAAAATAGCGCTTTTTTGCTAATGGTTTATTTTATTAGCGATTTGTTTTTACTTTTTACATTTTGATAAAAAAAAAATGCACTTTTTTAAGTAATTGGAAATTGTGCAGCTTTTTTTCAAGTGCCTACTTAAATCCGCCTGAAAATGGGCGAATCATCTAATCTCTGTTTTTTCCTCACGCTTACGCAGCCAAGCTTAATATTTTCTCTCGGCTCTCCACCCAACAACAACACACTTTTTTTTGGGGGGGAAATCTTATCTCTTGGTTTGCTGCTGCTAAAACAGTTTGGACCTTTTTTACTTGCTGTTAATTTTAGCCTCTTACTAATGCTTATTTTCCCATACAAAAGATCTTGTTTACAGCTAATGATATTCCCTTTAACCTTATATTTTTTCATTTAGCAAAATTACATGTCGAATACGTGCATTTTCCCACTTCGCTTGGCCAATTGGTGTCCTCTCCATCTACTTTCCCATTGCCGCCGCCCAATTGGAAAATATGTGCAAGGCATTTATCTCTCGAATTTATCCAATTGAAAGCTACTGTTTACACTTTATCGCATCCTGACTAACAATTATCAAACCTGTTTAGAACTAATATTTTTAATTCTTACCTATGTTGCTCAAATAGTTGCTTTTTAAAAGCTGTTCATTGGCTCAGCAGGCTTGAAAGCTAAACAAACTCAGCTCGTCATTTTCCTGCCTGGTTTTCCTTGAGCAAAGCTCAAGTTAGCGAAAGCGGAAAGCGCGCTGGCGATTAGTAAATTGCGCTGATTAGTATTAGCTAATTGTGCGCGCTCTAATCGGATAATATCCAGAAATCTGCAATTGAGAAGCCGCCTTGTTTCCAACGCTATTTTTTTATGGCCACCAGAATTAGTGCATATGACTTTTTGTTGTTTATTATCAATATTGCATTATAGCTAAAGCATGAAAACAGTTCAGACACTGCTCAATAACCTTCTTGGAAAAGAATTTCTGGTTCTTGTCGCCCATGTAAACATCCAATACTAGTATATAATTCAACTTCATTTCTGGCCTGCAATTAGTCCCTTTTTGTGATTTTGTATCACCTGAACAGACCTACTGAAGCTATTTAATATCAAAAATCATTGGTCGGTACTACCCAGAACTCTAAATCATGAGATGCAGTAGCCACTCACAGCTATTTCGCTTAGTCATCATTACGTATTTTAGTCCTTAATTGCTATGAGTCACTTACTAATAGATAAAAGCGACACATTTTACGCATTGGAGCAAACTTATCCTATCTCAACCAATAGTCTTTTAAAACTATATCCAATTGAAAATAGCCTATTGAATCCTAATTTCCCAATTCAGCTTTTTAATCTGTTATTATATAATATCGGCTCCACCAACCTAATTTTAGCCTTTTTCCCATTTGTAGCTGTGCCCTCTTCGAAATATGCTAATCCCTTATCTATACTTTATACACTTTTTCTTGCTTTTTTGTAATTACTAAAACATGCTAACTCTCTATCTGTCTCTGATGGAGCTTCAAATTTACTCCTGTCCTATTCCCTCTTGAGCTGACCAAACGCGTTTATTTGAGACGAATAAAATCTATCGCATTTATTGCTTATATTTTTTACTTTTATTTCTATTTACTATTCGATAACGAAACGCATTTAGCCAATCTGCTATATGTATTACTTCAAGCTGTTTTAGCTCTATCAAATAAACCCCCTTTTAGCCAAAAAGCCTCCCCCTATACATATCAGGGCTAAATGACATATTTATACCTCTGTAAAACCAATTATCTAATCAGCTTTATCTCAAGATTCAAATATGTAATAGCAAATAGAATAGCTGCAACCTCTGTCTATCCCTTATTTCTCCTACCCAGCCAATTGCTCTACTTGGCTCAAAGCTCCCTTTTCATAAACTCGCCTTTTGTTATTTTTTTTTTTATTGAAAAGTTCGCTTATTATTTCACAAAGATCTTTTTTCCTCGGTTGAAGTTAGTTGTTGTATCTAACTTTAATTTTTCCTTTTTATATCTTTATACCTCTTTTGGCTTTGGGAAAATGTATAAATTACACTTTACTCTTTAGCCAATAATCATAGACTCTTCTCTATGTATTTATCTCTCCGCTAAAAATAAACTTGGCCCAAAGGAATGTCATAAAACACAATTTCCAAAAAAAAAAAATTTCCAATAAATCCCTTAGTCAACCATAAAAAAATGTCTGTGGTTTTGCTCTGGTTATATCCTTAAAATCATACTCAAAAAACTTATTAACCCTTTCCCGCGCAGTAGACTATTTTTGATCATCAAAATATAGCCAACTGAATTTGATTAAAATAGTTTTATTCAGAGATTTTAATTGAAATTGGTATACTGTAGTTATACAGCAAATAATAGATTTCATAATAAACGATATTCGAATCATAAATTTGATTTTTTTAAGATTGTTGGACGGGAAAGTGTTAACAAAGCTATAAAAATAGCCTCTGCTTTCATATCTTATATAAGAAACTCACAATTCAATATTATCATCTCTAACAACTTGTTCAATACCCATCCCTATGCCATAAATATCCCTAATCCCAACTATTACTAACGCCAAATAATTTATAAAATAGCTTATATAAGCTAAATCATATTAGTTAATTTTTGTGGCGTTTTTAAATAGCTTCAAATCACCAACCGTCGTCTCCTAAAATAATCAAAATATAACAAACTCGGTTCTAACGATACTTAGCATCACACTCAATTCCCTAACCATCCACTTTTACTTGACTCTTTTTTTACCGTCCAATCAATATCCAAACCCCTCACAAACTATCATAACTTAACCTTTTCCCGTCAAACGCGCTTTAACCCTTTCCCATCCAACACTCTTAATAATATCAAATTTATTGATTCGTTTATAATTTATAAGCATAATTGTTACATGTAAAAAAACAGTACAGTAATTATTCTTTTGGCCTGGGAATTAAAGAATATTAACTCACCATAGTTGGTTAGATTTTTTAGGTCAAAAATAGTTTACCACTCCCGAAAGGGTTAAAAAAGTCTATTTATTGATTCATTTATGATTTATAAGTATATCTATTATTTGCTGCTACTCTACAACTAATCAATATCTTTTAAGGCTTCGGAATTAATCCATTTTCATTGAACGCAGTTGGCTATATTTGGAAGTTTAAAAATAGTCTACCATCCGCGAAAGAGTTAATTCTTATTTTATAATTTACAATTATCAATATATATATTTATATAATTTCAATCCATAATTTTTATTACTAAATCAAAAAATATAGATTATATTTACATTATCATTTGAATTTAAGTAAATCTATACTATGTAGCTCGAAAATCATTTACCAAAATACAGTCGTACCATCTCATCTCATCTATGTCTTAACTAAAAGCATTACTGTGTAAACATTAACCATTTTTATTATTGACATTATTTCGATATTATGACCCTACCTATATTACTATTCGCCGATTGCTTGCTTGTTTTTTCTAATCTATATCTCCCAAAAACTTAAAATAACCCTATATGCCTAAACTAATCGAACCGGCAATCTTGGAATTACCACATAAATCATAATATAATACACATACTTAACATGAATTAGTCATGTTTCAGCATTACCACTTATCTTTATTTAGTACTCCGTTTTTAATTTAATTAAAACCTTCTATTATGTTAATCATCAGTACCTAATGGGCTTTGATCCATCTCCTCTATCGATAAAACCCCGAATCGCATGAAAACATCCTCTCTTACACTAACCTACCGTCTTGTAGAAATTAAAGTCTTCGCTTCGTATTCTTAATATTAATATTAAAAAAAAAAATTCCAATCAAATACCTTTTTTTTCACTCATCATGAAATATGGATTTATTTTGGGCAGCAGAACTTTGTCTAGATACTATTTTTATTAGCCAGTATATGTTGGATAAAAGTATTGACTGAATGTGATATTCTACTCTATAGAATTCCCCCAACGGAATTTAAAAATACAAGAAAAGCTGATAAAAACAAAAAAAATTTTATTAGATATAGCTCCGCCCCCAGAGATAATATCCTATACAATTAACTATTGTTATTATTTTTTCGAAAATATACTTTGGTAAGTAAATGATTTCAGAGATATGATAAAAATGAACTCGTACATCTTTTATCGAACGCAAAAATATAGAATACTTATTTTTAGTTTTATAGAAAAAAATGCAATATTTACAACATAATAAAACTCGGCCAAAATAGAAAATAATAAAAACATTGCATATTATTTCTATGCGATAATTAATTGCTTTTTTACACAAATCCACGTACTTATTTCGTTTATTAGATTATTACGACGAGCTTAATTTGCTATTAATTTTTTTTCTATTCATTAGCCCTGGTTTTATTTTTAAATAATACTAGAAAAATCCATCTATTTCATCATCTGATACAGCTAATAATTTTATCTGATTCATATTTGCAAATGAAATAACTAGAAAAAACCCCAAGCCCCTCAGTATATTCTTCGAAATATACGATACATAAACACTAAAATAAACTCGTGAGATGAATAAACTTTTGCAATTACAACCAAAAAAATATAAAAAAATGGTGCATATAAATTCAATCTTTAATTGTTGAACTATTCTGCATGTATCTGGTAAAAAATAATAATCTTTATTTAAAATTATCACTTATGTCAATATACTGGTTTAAAAAATGGAAATCAAATTGATCACATTTGAATATTGTAATTATAGCTCTTTTTCCAAGAATAAAAATCGATAAAATAAAAAAATTTAACAGAAATTTTAGTGGAAATCTCGTTATAATGAGTTTCTTCAAAAATATGAAAGCTTATATAAATTATTATTCTATCTTATTGAAGATTTAAAATAAGCTTTTTATACTATATGAATTTTCGAATAAGCAGTGTTAGTTTTATATATACATATATATATATTGACTATAAACTATTCCATGGGCACTAGACTAAATTGTGTTCTTTCAAATATATACAACTACACTCGAAAAAAAAAAATTTTTATCCCGATTCTCATGAAAATTCTGGATAGCTAAAATGAAAAATCGAAAATTTAAATATTTATCAAACTGTACCAGACTCAATAGTTTTAGTTTTTCAAGGCATATTTAACAATAACCTATTAACGCTTTTTTAATATTTATATTCAATATCAGATTTTATGTAGTTTAAAGCGTTTTGAATTGCGCATTTTTGATTGTAAAATTTAAAAAAAATATTTAAATTTAATAAAATTACAATTTTAATAAACATCATTTTTGGTAAAATAACACTCAAATTATGAAATCTCTTTCAGAGTATATACTCGATTTATTGACATTCATCTATGGGTTTAACATTTATTAAATTACAGATTAAATTAAGTTGAAGGTAATTATTATCAATTAGATATTTTACTAATTCTTTATATTAAATTCAGTTATTTACTTTTGATATATTTTACGCTAATAAGCGATTAAAAATCTCATGCTGGTTTTTTCTTTCTATTACCCCATTTCTGTGCTTTAAAAACTTTTTTTAGCTTTAGATGCTGATTTTTATTTTTTCCTATCAAATTTTGGAATACCGTATTGTTCTTTCTATCAAAGGACACACTCCATAACCAAATTTTATTGGGATACTTTTTTTAAAATATATAGACTGTTTATTTCAATTTATATATTTTGTTCTTTAGAAATTTTTTAATTTCTGTATGTAAGAGACTCTGAACGAAGAAAGAATTTCGCTGAAGCTTAAAATTATTGTACTGAAAATTGTAAATTTTAATTTATTATTGGCTGAGCTCGAAAGGAATTTTGATTTTTCTATGGTTTTATTTCATTCTTTGATGAATTATATTCTAAAAAAAATATTAGTGTATTTTTATTGGATAGTGAAAAAATATCATATTTATTACAGTGTAATTATTCATCCATATTAGCGCTCTCTTCGCAAAGAATCTTGATTTTGATATGTGTAATTTTCCTAATTATACAAAAAGAGCTCCTACATCGCATTACATTATCAGTGGTAGACAATAAAAGTAACTAACTAAAATGAAAGCATACAAGTAACTTACTCAAGGTTAGGTATATAAACTAGATATTAGCCACCGTTCATGGGATTTCTAATCTTTCCAACGTTATTTATTTTTCTCATAATTTATTTTCTCAGTTCTAGTCTAGTTTTTATATCTTTTACTTAATTGTATTTTCATATAAATAAAAAATTTAAATTATCCTACATAAAATGTAACAAATCCAAGATATAACTTTGCTTAATCCATAAAAACATAATATTTCGAATTTAATTATTCTATTACTTCTATAAAAATTATTATTTCAAATAATACTTCTTTTTAAATATGAATATAACTGTTCGAATTTTTTATAATTACATTTTATTATATATTATTACAATGTTATTTTTTTTGGTGTTAACTGCTTTTTATAAAAAAATTTAAAATATTTAGCCAATTTTTAAATTCTTATATTATCAAAACATTCTTGAAAAATTTAAATTTTCAATATTAGAGCCATAATCAACTTTAAAATAAAATTATATTATTTTAAGGTGTATTTTTTTATAATCAGATGTTCATGATTTTCTCTTATTTTATTCTTCTCTGGTTGATTTAAAATTTATTCAGGTCATATAAATTAAATTTTTGCCTTTTTTAATTAGAATCACTTAAATTTTTAATCAAAGAAGTGTATATTTATTTATAATATTCGCGTTATATTAGGATAAATACACTATTTCAAAATATTCCTTTTTTTTTCTCCAATATTGATATGTATATCACGTGTTCATTTGCGCCGCGTAACTAGCTTTATTAATAGTGTTTTTAATTATATTATTTGTTTTTAAAAAATTATTATCTTTGTGACTAAACTAAGAGGTTTTTTTTTGTTGTTATATTTTTTTAAAATAAAGTAAGCACCTCTTTCAACCGTGTATTTCGACCCTATTAATATGGCTTATTGAAAATATTGGCAGATTTCAGAAATAAAGAATAATTAAGCAATAATATTTAAGAATAAAATAAAGAATAAGCAAAAAAGTTTGCTGTAAACCCCCCTCCCCACTTTTTTTTTGGGAAAAAACCATTCATTTTATGCTTTTCAAAATCTTTCATAACTTATTTTTATCTTTTTCGAGCTTATAAAGATTCTTCGATTTTATCGCAGTGAAACGCTGTGACATATACCTAGATTATAGATTTTTATTGTGAGATATTAGCTACCTAAATTTTCTGTGAATATGAAAATAAATTATTTCTTGACTGTTTTTAGATTCAAAATAAAACACATTTTAATTTAAATAGCTAAAAGAAATAAAATTAAAACTAAGTAATCAATTTTTGTATAATTGTTTTTTTATAATGATTTAATATTTATAATTGAAATAAATTTGATTTATCTTTATACTAAATTAACCAAGTTGGCAGAGTTTAAAAAATCTTTTGATATTATTATTTTTTTTGTGTGTTTTTGCTGATTTTTGATATAAATTCATTGCAGAATTTACTTAATTATAACTCGATAATTTATTTTTTTTATTGTCAAAATATTTTTAGAAGCTTTAGAGATCAGCATTACCGTAAAACTGTGCCCTAAATCACTAATAAATGTTTTATTAATAAAAATTATATTTACGATAAAAACATTATGTTTTCCATTAAAATTTTGTGTACACAAAAGCTTTAATTGTGTTTTTAAAAGAAAATAATATAAATTTATACTACATTAATGCACCTATTTAAATAAAAAAACTGATGAAAATTATTTAATATTAAAAAATATAATAATATTTAAATGTTTTATAATTATTAATTTTATCTCTTAGGATATTTATTTAGAGTTATTACGACCGAGTTATGGAATTTTAATTATGAATAATATTTTCTACTAATTAAAAATTATTTAATTTTTATTTTTGCAATTTTAAAAAGATTAAATCTTTTAAATTTGTTATATATTCTGGTTTTTTACATTTATAATAGCTTTATATTTTCTATATTGTTTATTTATTATTTATAGTTTCATTTTTAGATGATTAATATCTGTGCATATAATTATTTATCTAAAGTAAAAAATAAATTGATGTTAATCTATATTATTGAGACTTATAATCTATCTGTAAAAATGATTTTATATCTTTTTTTAGATTTACATAAATTAAATTAATAATTAATTTTATGATTATAACATATTTTGTACTAATTCAACCACTGATAAATTTAGATAAATAATATTATTTTATCTGATAAATCAGTTACATTGTAATTAAATATTTTTATTGATGTAAGTTTAAATAGTCTCAGTTGGCGTGATATAAAATTTTATATTTAATAATTTTTCTTTCGATAATTATATAAAGTATTTGATGATAACCATATTATTATGATTTAATTTTAACTTAATTTTGTTTTTGGATTTGGCAAATAATAATCTTTGAAGAAAAAGTGTGTTTTATTCTTTATTATAATTATAATAAATTATGATTATAAACTATATATTTATAAATAAACTAGTCTAGTGATCTTTTGTATTATCTACTATAAGACGATTGTATTTATTATAATCGAGAAAGAAGTGATAATATTAATTATATATATATTAATTCTAAATCATATAAAATTTTCATATATTAGTTACCTCTGAAAATTATGAAAAATCATAGTTTTACAATACATATTATTATCATTAAAATAGTATAAGATTTAAACAAAGCACCCCAAATTAAACAAAAATTTTATAATATAATATATTTAATTGTGTTATTACTTTATTCGCAATTGATAGAAAATATTTAATGTATTTTAATCAATAAAATTTATAATATATTCATATTTTTTATCTCTTTAAACAAGTAATATTTCAGTTTTAATTAAACTAAGCTATCAGATCTTATTTTTAATTTTTTATGAGCTAAAATTTTTTCTCAAGTAATTTTATTTATATCACAATCTATATCATTTTCCACATTAATTGGTTTGTTTATAGTATAAATGGTTTTTTTTGAAATTTTTTTTTATAAAGCGATGGATTTTTATACAAAACTGAAGAAAATTTTTTCTCGGATAAATTATGGCACAGAAAAACCAATTTTATAATTTATTATTCTCAGATTTCGATAAAATATATCATAAACGTTAGTGTTTTAGCACATATAAACACAGTATTCTAATGTCCTAAATTTTATATAATTTCATAAAATATACACAAAATACATGAAAAAGCAACAAAATAAGTAAAATATCAAATTAATATGATATTTAACCTTTTTAAAGAATTTAATTTTACTATATATTGTTTAGTATCATAATAAAATTTTAATATTTTAATTGGGGTAAAAATAAAAATTCTTCTTTGATAATCAATTTTATTTTTTCTGAATAATTCAGATATTTATTAAACGCATTGAAAAAATTAATATTATATCTATGGAGAATTTTATTAACTGTATTTTTATTATAATACTTAATCTGAATAATAGTTTATGAAATGCAATATTCTCTAGTAAAGTATTCAGCAGGTATGAGCAAAATTAATATTATCAAAAATAGTTGGGTTATAAAAAATTATATATATCTTAACATCATAATCATAATCCTAATTGTAATTTTACTAATCTGAAAAAAATGTTCTATGTGCACATTATCACCTTTTTCATTAATTTAACCATACCTTTACCTATTGTTTACATATTTATTTACAGTATAATACTTAATGTGAAGGTTATGCTGCACGGAAAATTTTAATTCATCCTAGTGACCTATAATTAAAAAATTCTAATTTTTATCCTTATTTTCCTTATTTTCCTTGTTATTATTTTTTATTTTGATTTTCTTCAAAATTTTTTTGTGACAATAAATGTGAAAAAATGCAAATTTTAATACTTTGCGAGTAAAATTATCAATTTAGAGTATTATTTTTTAATGTTTAGTTCTATGTTATTGATATTTATTTTTGGTACTAAAAAAATGATGGGAATAGCTATATATTTTTTTAAATAGATTCAGAATGCGAAAGCAATCGATAAATGCTTTAAAGCAATATTGAATATATAAAGAATAATTTTAATATTTTAAAAATAGTTTACAAGTATAATTATTCGTGAATCTTTATAGAATAAATGTGTATAAATATAGAGATTTTAAAATTGGTTCAAAAAATGCTTTGGCGTTTTTTATCATTAAACAAGAGCTTGAAGGTTAGAGTAGTTATATTTTTGGCTCTTTTATTAACTAATTTATATAATATTCGATTTTTTTGACTTGTTTTAGCATGAGTTGTTTTATATATAGTAAAAATTCCAAAGATAAATATTAAATAAATAATTTTTTGTTTATTTCTAAGAATATTTTCGATCAATTAAAGACATGCTCATATGTTGTTTTAATTGGTAGATTAATTATTTTAGATTTTTTTTATAAGTTTTTAAATGGTTTTTTACTTCTAAAAGCATAAATATTGATTTTGGAAGAAATATTAAAACTGTATCCCATATTTTTCAAAATTAAAGAATTTTTTTTCGATAAATCTAAAAATTTTGTATAATATTAAACAAGTTGTTGGAGGGTTTAGATTAATACATTTTCAAAGATAAAAAAAAAAGGAAATAACATAAATTTATCGCTATCACCACCACTAATGTTTTATCTATAAAAAAATTAAATTTATTGAATCATAATAATATTTATATAATTGGGGTATATTTTTAATCTTTAAGTAGTATATAAAAGACACATACTTAGGTTCTATAATATTTCATATGATGGTATTAATGTATATTTTTGGTTTTGTTGATCTAAATTAAGAGATAGAGAGCACCAAAAAAAAGCTTTAAAATTAGATATCGCTTAATTTAATTTATTTCAATGGGATTTTTTTAATATAAAATACATAAATTAAATATTTTTAAAACATATTTTTCATTTAATAATAGAGTTAAATATGTATTAGCGTATGTATCATGCTTGTAAAAATATAAATTAGAAAATTTCATATTTTTTTCCACTTCAGGTAAATATTAAATATTTCAATTTTTTTATATTAATAATTCTAATTTGATTAAATGTAAGAATTTTTGGTGCTTGGTTAAAATTTATATAACAATATAATATTATTTAGTCATTATTTTAGAAATTATAATAACAATTAATTTGTTTCCTTTTTATAAAAGCTAAAAATGCTCATAGAAAAAATATTAGCAATACTATCTTTAAATTTAAGGCCAATTGAAACCTAAACAAATTTTTTATTTTAAACTTTATTTCTAATATAAGCGCTGGCTCTTAAAAAGAAATATGCGCATGTTACATTATAAACTTTTTTATTTTAAACTTAGTTTCTAATATAAAAACTAGTACTTGTATAGAAATAAGCGTATGTTCTATTTCAAACTTTTTTTCATGAAAACCCGCTCTTTTAAAATAATGAATAATTTAGTCCATTTAAACCATACAATTTTATTACATATTTTAATATGGTATTAAATATTTAATGTAAAACTATAATATAATAATATTTATGTATTTGGAATTATCATTGAAAATTTTGATAGCTCAGAAGAATAAAAAGCTAACAGCTGCTAAATGGGTAAATAAAATTGATTTTTTTTTTTTTACAAGATAAAGTGTGAATACTCTTAATAGTATCAAATTAGTGATATCGAAGGTAATTATTTGTTTAAGATTGGGGGTGTTTGTCGACTAGTATAATTAAATACTGTGAAATGAAACGAAAAGTATCTAGATATAAAATGTATTTTTATAGTAGAATTTATATCCAGGGTGTCAATTCTCTTCTTTTAACTACATTATTTTTTAAAATGCGGATACTTTAGAGCTTAAACAAATTTGGCCTATTGTATTTAGAGACGTATGATCTGTAAAAAGTATTTTATGTATTTTACCGTTTATGTTTGATAAAGAGCTAGGTGGTTAGTGCATTGAAGTTGAATTACAAATGGTGATACTGTGGTATAATTGAAGTTTTACTAAATAGCTATTAGAAAAGGTTAAGGAAGTAATATATGTATTAGGTATAATTGAATACAAGGGGTAAGGTGTAGTTAGTAGCATCTTTAAGTGATGGCTGTGTTTATAATGTTATTGGTGTTTTTGCGTATCGAAGAGGACATGTGGTATATTGGGTAGGTATTGGCGATGTGTGCGAAATGTTCAAAGCTATGAGCCAAGGGCATGTGGTATGCTAGGCTACGTCAAATATCAAAAATACTTGATTGTAATAGGGTATAAATGATGACAAATTTAGAAGTTAGCTAAAGCCAAGAAATGGCGTTCAGGAAGCTGTTTGTTTCAGTATTTTGAATTCTGCTAATAAAACGGCCAAAAAGAGGGCATTTTTGTCGCTGAATTTGAGGCTATTTGTTATCAGGTTAGGCGAATTTCAAAATCTGGTTGGTGTATATGATGTGAAGTAGTCAGATGCTGGGTAAGTTGGTTATGAATTCTCAGCGATTTCTAACGAGCCCGAATCTAAAGGCCATGGGCGAAAGGCTTTTAAGTGGCAGGTTGTGCAGAATGTGCAGATAGGCATTAATAATTTGGAAGAGAGAAGGTACCATTGGGCAGCTGAACTGGGCTTGAGCCCAGTTTATACGTATTGATGGAGACCTAAAACAACCAATAAACGTAATATATAGTAAATTAATGCGTTCATATGATTAGAGATAGAGAGAACGTCGACAATAAAACTAAAGTATGGAGAAGAGCAGGAATTAAGCAAGTCCATTGGCAGAGTAATACTCGGCTCAAAGATAGTTATTGGCCAAAAAGCTAAGAGAATGAAAGCATTATTGGATGTATTGGTAAGAGATGTATACAAATTGGTTGTGAAGATTTAAGTGGCGGAATTATTAGATGAGTTGGTGTGAGCATTGGTAAAGTTCAAAATACTAAAGGCTATTGGTTGTTGCTTTGAAGATATTTGGGGGTTGGACAAATGGTCGTGCAGCTGTTGTAGGCCACAAGTTGTCATGCCTTGCGATTTCTGTGTGAAGGTTTTGCAGGTGGGAAAAGAATTAACGAGAATTGTTAGAGCGCTCCAGCTCTTTGCATCTATTGGTGAAGATGAATGCTATTGATCTATTGGGTGGTCAGCTTATTCTATATCGCTATTGGTCAGATGGGGTTATATTTAATTTTGGGCAGAAGTTGCTTTCTGGACAACAGAAGCTTAGCGCTTTTCATGAGGTTGAGAAAACAATTAAGGTCTTTACTTTTTCTCTGCCTCACTTTATCGCTGTTCACCAAAAAAGGTATTTAGTCTATTTATCTCACTTTACTCCTTCCCTTTTTTTTTAAAATTCTATTTTGCTTATATATACTATTGTTTTATTATCAACTCTAGATCTTTTCTACCTAAAACTTCATCAATTTCATCTGAATTCTTGCACCCTCCACAACTTACCTTTGAAACCAAACTAAAAACTTTGCCTTGTACAGAAAAAAGGAAAGAAAATGAATCCTGAATAGTAAGTCTACTCATCATATTTTTTTCGAAATCTACATCTATTATCCCTTTCCTTCTTGTTTAAACGCCCTTATTTACTTCTATTTTATAGCGATTACCTCTTTAAGCTTTTGCTCATTGGCGACTCCGGCGTTGGTAAATCTTGCCTTCTTTTAAGGTTCGCTGATGATACCTACACCGAGAGCTACATTTCAACTATCGGTGTCGATTTTGTAAATAATTTAATCCACTAAATACTTTCCTCCTCCCATATTATTATCTTTTTTTTTTTATTTCCGGATTCGCTAGATATTTATTTATTATTCTAATTTACTTTTTCATCTCGTTTGAAATAGAAAATTCGCACAATCGAATTAGAAGGAAAAACCGTTAAACTACAAATTGTAACTTTCCTACTTACCCTTATTATTTTATACCTTAGGTTCTAACTTTTATTTACCTTTTATTAGTGGGATACTGCTGGTCAAGAACGCTTTAGAACCATCACTTCCTCATACTACAGAGGAGCTTACGGAATTATTGTTGTATACGATGTAACCGACCAAGAATCCTTCAATAATGTCGAACGTTGGTTACAAGAAATCGGTAGATACGCTTCAGAAGGAGTAAACAAGCTACTTGTAGGAAACAAGAGCGATTTGGAAGAAAGCCGTGCTGTCGATTTCACCCAGGCTAAAGAATTTGCTGAACAACTAGGCATTCCTTTCTTGGAAACCTCTGCCAAGGACTCTACCAACGTCGAACAAGCCTTCTTGACAATGGCTAAACAAATCAAAGATAGAGTCGGTGCACCAAATATCCAACAACAACAAGACCAGCTAAAGAACTCCATCAACATCGGCCAAGGTCAAAACGTTTCTCAGCAAAATTCTGGATGCTGCTAAATATTACCCAGTTTATATACTTTATTCCCATAATAAATTTTTAATACACTTGCAACTTAGCGCAATATAATCAATCTATCTCTATATCTTTAATAAAGCTCAACTTCGACCATTGTCATTTCTTTAACTCGTTCTAGATATTCTAATCCTTTAAAGTTTACGTGATCATTAAAATAGTAATCTGATCTTAATTAGAGTTACTTGCTAAATATTTATTAGCTTGCGTTAAAATGGATAAATGTATACGCATTTAAAAAAGGCCTTGACATATTTTAAAGTTGTTTTTATACATTCTATGATATTATTTTGTTATAAATAAAAAATCGTCACTAAAAACTCTAGTACCCAGACAAGACATTAAAAAAGTGGTAAACTTCGTCTCTATCGACGTAGCCGACATGGTTTTGGCATGAACTACAGTGAACAGGGTTATAATCTTCTTCAAAAATTGCTGCGCTCGAAAATGAAAAAAAAAAAAAAGTTGCAATATTAATTAATAGCACGAAGTAAAAAAATGATATTACGAAAAAATAGATATTACTTTCAGTATCGACTCTACAGCTCTCAACTATTATAGCGCGGTATTGCTCTTTATACTTTTCATGCCTAAAAAAAAAATTTTTTTTTTAATAATCCAAAGCTATAAACGATCTTTAAGAAAATAAAAATGTATATATCGCTAGCGTTTAAAAAAAAAAAAAGCGCAGGATAAAGGTTTGTATAAGGAAGCTAATAACTAACTGTTGGCTGTCGAAACATATAATTGTAAAGCATCCAGGGCATGAGAGAACATTGTTTGCCCTTTTTAGTTTTGTGTTAGATTTGTTTTCTCCTTTGCCTAAGTAAAAATTTAAATCAAAACTTTACTAAAAAAAAAAAAGATAAAAAACAATGGTTTATTGTAGTTACCTTTCTTCTTTTTCACTCCTAGTTTTTGCGAAACCCAAAGCTCGTTTTTAGCGTCAATATCCGAATCGTATAACTCATCTTTGACGAAATTCTCTTCAAGATCTAAAATAGATTTAAAAAAAAGGTATATGTATACATTAACTTGTTAATAAAGCCTATTCGAATTTACATTTTTGAAAAAAGCATGTTGTATAGAAAAAAAACAAAGATATTTTTTAATCGTCCATACCTTCTATTTCTTCAGACTCAACTCGCTCAGCGGTACTATTTACATCCATACTTATAAACCAAAATAATATAAATAAGAGATTAATCTTTACATGGCGTTTCAAACATAAACTCTAATTGCCTCACTTAATCAACCTAAAAATATGGCTGATTTAGTATGGCCTTTTACTTTTTTTTTTTTTTTAAATTATTTTGATTTTGGTTGGGTATTTTTGGTAATTCTTTAGAAATGGTATAAAATTTGTGCAAATAATGATCTAGATATACATCTATAACATGAATTCCCAGCAAATAAAATAAAATAAAATAAAATAAAATAAAATAAAATAAAATAAAATAAAATAAAATAAGATAAGATAAAATAAAAATCGAGCATATTTCACATTATTGTTGTAATAATTACCAATAAAACAATACTTTGCTTAAACCATGAATATAAATATCTCAAAACTTTTAATAATAAAAACGCATTTTAATATGTATATTATCTATTATCACTATGCTATTAATTCCATATACACAATGAATGTTGGTGAATACTTATAATTACTATTTATTAAACAGCTTTTCCTTTAATAAGCTCATAAAATATTACGCATACTCTATGGTTTTAGCCCAGAAACCAAAAATTTAGGGTATTTAATACTATTTCCCTTTAAATTAGCAATCGATGTATGTGAACATGAGCGATGTCCTGTAGATTTTTAATATTTTGATTTGAGGTGAAAATTTTTAAAATTCTATTCCATGTGGGGGGTTAATTTGCGTACGTAGATTATCTTATTGTTATACGAAGTATGTGTATGCAAGATTCCTATATCGTAACCTCTTTTTTTACAATTTATTTGAACTTGTGGAGAAGTTAATCAATATAATCTTTGTTTTCATAAGCATCAATTGGGTCTGCAATCTGTCCTCCGCTTAATTCCTTTTCATAGATATTAGCTAGGGAAATAAGAGGCATTTCTTTAGAGCTTTACAGGATTAACTGCAAAATTTCGCAGCGTGGGTAGGATTGTCAGCTAATCAGAGAAGGCAATGAGACTTGATTTATTAAGACACAATACGTGGCCAATGGGAGTAGCCGTTGA
>LSSN01003715.1:0-22537 GCA_001970855.1 Smittium culicis | reverse complement strand
GGGGGGGGGGGGGGGGGAGAGGGATTAAAATCGAGAATTAAAAAAAAAAAAATTAAAACTGAGAGATTTGTTGAGCGTCTACAAAGTCGGATGTAAGTGAGCAAGATGGACTGCTAAAATGCGATTCCGTGAATGATAATGAGCAAGAGTCAGGATGACCGGAATGCCTTTGGTTTGACAGCCTATTATCTGTAGGAGATAGGTATCTTGAACTTGTGTCGGTATTGAAGCCATTGTATGGCGAACTAGTATAATTTGCTTGCGGGAAAAAAACATTATCTTTGTTATCCCAATTTAAGCTTTCATCGGCGATGGATATGTTGAGCAAGGAAAAGCTTATATTTCTAAGCTGAGGTGTGTTTAAGAATGGTCTGGATAGTAAATAGTGTTCCAATGAAGAGTTTTGCATATTGTAAAAATCAAGACTTATGTCACGGAGAATATTAAATTTCTTAAAGGAGGAAGTGTTTACTAGGTAATACCACTTAACTGATTCCAATACGCTTTTGTCATTAGTGCTAGAGTGAAATGTATTGAGGTTTGGCAATTCACTAGGAGGTTCTTTTTTAGGAGCTAAAATATTCTTTAAGCTGTTTAAGCTTTCTGAAAACTTTGAAATTTTTAGCGATTGGTGTGAATCTATAGTTCTAAAGCAGGTGTAAAAGAAAGATATTTCTTGGCTGATTTTATCGGAACTAGAAGAAGTGAGTTGGCGTTTAAAAGAATTGTTATATGCATAGTTTTGCTTATGCGAGCTGTTATTTACTTTCGATAATCTTTGCAAATTTGCCAAGTGGTACTCGATAAATGGGGAAGCATGAATGATCATATTGGTATGGTTATTTACAAACGTGTTGATATGATTTGTAGTCGAGGTATTATCAGATGAGGTGGTGTTGTAAATTATGGGGGTTTCGCTAACAGAAATATTTAAACCCTTGACAAAAGACTCGTACTTAGATTCAAAATTGCGAGGCATGTTTGGTTTTTGAGAATTGGAACTTTTCGAGTTAAAGCTGTTCAACTTTATGAGCACGCCCTCTTTGCTGTATAATAGGGGTAACGAGTTGCTAGAGACGCTATCAATTCGATTAATGTACACATTGTAGCCATAATTTTCTTTATGGTTTTGGAAATTGGAAGAATTTGAATCGCAATCAAGAGATACCCAAGGGTAGTTATAAAGCAGTTTATTTAGGTTGTAAACGTTGCAGGAAAAAAAATTTCGTAGCCGAACAATTTCAGGCCTTGTTAGGGCCTTCAAGATTGCGGTACCACCATTAAAGTCGTTGTAGCATTCCAATAACACTATTGCTAGATCCATGAAATAGTTATCGATAGTGGAAAATAGGGAATGTTTGATTTTTTGTGCAGCTGGGTCATCATCGTGTGTTAGCTTTGAGCTTATGGAGGTTGTGCTTTTATTTTTGACCAGTGCTGGTGAAGTATCGCTTGTAGAAATAAAGCTTTTATTATCATAGTTGAATGTGTATGCGATAATTTGCTGAACAACTGAGTGTTCAAGATATTTAGCAAAGTGAAATCCCTTTTTTAAAATATCAATGTTAGGAATTGTAAAGTTGAGAATCGAATTTAATTCTGCACTTTCACTAAATTCGTGGCCGTAGCTTGAACAAAGAGAGTCGACGAAATCCCTAAAAAGAGAGTAATTTATTTTAGAAATTTCTCTTGAAACGTGCTGGATATCCCAATTAATAATGGGTTTCGATTCGATCTGTTTAATATGCTTTGAAATCTCCAAAGCTTGCTTTTTAAGGGTAAAAGAGTTTTCAGTATTCAATGTACTTGTTTTAAATTTATCGTACGAGTGTTTAGCACTAGGATTATTTTCACTGAGATCATTATCATTATTATTGTTAATAGTACAAGTCGAATCAGCGTTTGGGTTTATAGTATGTTTGATGCTTTCAAGATCGTTAGAATTTCCCGAGAAGGAGGTATTTGGAGAATTGGCGAGATTTTTAACTACTATATTATTGTTCTCGTTGTTTTTATTAGAGGCGGAGGCAAGTATCATCATTGATTTGATGAGCGAGGATAGAGGAATATAGAGAGGCGAATAATTAGATTGGGGAATATTCAGGTTTTTCTCTTCTAATAAAAGGTGTATGTAAGTTGGAAATTCTCTTAAAAAAACTATTAAAGGGGGGGGGGGTAGTGGGTGAATTATGTACCTTTATCGGGAAGAAGATGGTAAGAATCTCTATTGGATCGTTGTTTTATAATGGGCGGCAATGCGGAGGCAGAGAGTTCAAGCTCTTTAAAAACAGTGTCGAGACGTTCGAGGGCCATTTTAGCATTAAAAAAATCGGTTTCATTGTTCTCGCTAGCTAGAAATTGAGCTATATGCAACCGATATTTGAATATTTAATAGTATAAGCTTAGTATCAAATAAATATTATTTAATTTAGGAAAGATAAGATGTTGGTATGTAGGTAAAATGTGAGTTATTTTATTTTAATTATGAATTATTATTTTACTGCTAAGGACTTTCTGTCTCATACTACGCGACCAATTTTCAATATACTGTAGATACTGCGCTGCAGCTTCCTTATGTTAGGTGGGAAAGAAAAAAAAAAAGAAGTTGACTTGTTAGTTTTATTAAGCAATGGAAATACTAAGAAAGAATAAAAAAAAGTTTCATTGAGAAAAATCAGTAGATTTTCTCATGAACATTACGTTCATGTATGCACATGTGATACCGGTGTAAGTTTAATCGGTTTCAAATAAAGTAGAAGAAACATATAAAATGATTAAGAGGATAGTGTTTAGCGGGGATGGTTGTGAGAAAGCGTTACCCTTAGTCTTCCATTTCTATAGTCGCGATGGCCATCCAACAAAAGCTGATCCATTATTATTATTAAGGTAAATTAATTCTAAGTCTAAATAGATAATAAGAGATGAAATGACTAAATCTAGATTAAATGGCTTTGATTAGCAAAGGGACTGTAATTTAATTTAATAGCATGTGGTAATTTGTTATATGGGTATTTATTATACAAAATTAATTGCTCAACATTTAAAAAAATTCAAAGTTTTAATTGGTGATATTCTCCGCAAAATTCACAGTTGATATAAAATTGGGCAAAGTAAAATAATCATTTGGTTTCTGAGCTTTTTAATTGATTTACGCAAAGTAATTACAAGATCTATAATATGTAGATAACACAAAGGAATATAAGTACAAAGCTAATAAAACTATGGATTATTATCAAATTTATTAATATAAAATAAACGAAAATGAGAAAAAAGCGGGAAAATATGAGTTAAAAATGCAACTATAATAATAAAGAGCTTTTTTAGATAGCTATTATTGTAGGATAAATTGCCATTTAATTTAATATTAAAAAATAAAGGATTTAAGAAAGAGTATAAAAAGGTTATTAAGGGGTTGTGGAGGGGGAGGAGAAAAATATCAAATTTTCTCCGTTACGTGAGATAAAAAAAATTAAGATATAAGAAATGTAAGTAGGATGAAACAATTAATATTATCAGGTTACTTTTTCGTAATAATAAAAAAGTTTGGTTTTTTCTTTTGAAGGCTAGATAAAATTATGCAGCAGGTTTATTTGCTTTTTTAGATTTCTTATTTTTTGAAGCCTTTGGAGTACTTTCAGTGTTATCAGAGTTAATAACTGTAGAGTCAGATTCAGGTTTTTTAGGTTTTGAGGGGTCATGTTTAGCTTTTTTAGTTGCTGTGCCTTCGTTTTGGTCAGCAGAATTAGTAGGCTGCTTTGTGAATGGGTCTTTGTTCATTAATGATTTTGAAAAAACAGGCGATAAGGGGGATGCGGAGTCACCATTTAGTAGGGGCTCGCTTGGTTTTTTAATTAAACTGGTACCTGGGCTGTGAATGAAAATAGCTTTTTTGGAGCTAGGCTTTTTTGCTTTGGCTATTGGACGGCTATCAGCTTGTGGAGTAGAAACGCTATCAGAAGCATCGGTGCTATCTGATTTAGCATTTTGAGGAGTTTTATTAACGTTATCCTTTGAGTTCTGTTTTTGAGGGGAGGAAAAGGGGTTTTCGGTAGAGATGTTTTTATTTAGATTAGATTGTGGTAGATTTTCATTATAAGGTTCGATCAATTCTTTAGATAGCTTTCTTCTGCGGGTGTTAGGAGCAGGACTGGAAACTTTAACTTCAGCCTTAACGAGCTCTGGCTCAACCGGAGACTCAGTGGTAGCAGCAATTTTATCTTCAGCGACTGAATTTTTTCGTGAAGTAATTTCTACAGTAGGAGTAGAGTCAACAGCCATAGGCTCAGGGGCTGAGCTAGATTCGGTAGCACGTTCGCCAAAAATTCTGAGTCTGCTAACACCGCCGTCAGGCTTAATTGAAAGTTTGACGTGTGTGAAAATTTGAGTATTAAGAGAAAGATCGACTTCATTAACTGAGCCGGGTTTTACAGGGGAGCTAGAGTGAATTTCATACCAATGAGTATCTTTGTCAATGGAGGGATCTGTGAGGGCGGAGAAACAAGCGGCTATTGAGAAAGACAAAGGCTCAACGCCATTTAGCGAAGTAGTTTCAACGCGAGCAGATTTTAAAAAGCCAGAGTCACCTAGTTTGACAATTGCCCAATCGGAAGGATCTTCAGATTGAGACGATTTAATATTTCTTCTAGTAACCCAGCCGTGGGTTGAATCAGATTTAGTATGTCCAGGTAAAATAAGGTTTTCTTTTCTACCTAAAGAGTCATTGCTAGCCGATACAACTAATCCGCCATTGGAAACGCAAGCGAGATCAACCAAGCTAAATAGATAAACAGAAACAAATTAGTAATTAAAAATAAATGGAAAAGAAAGTAAAGAAAAGAATAGGAAAAAACCTTGAAGAGTCGACTAATGGTATAACAGTTCCGTAAACGTTAAAGCGGGACTATAAAATTGGGGTGAATGAAAATAGACATAGTTTAGTAATGATAAGGATAAATAAATGATTAAAATTAAAACAAGTAGTAGAAGAAGTTACCAAGCCACCGTCGGGGAAAATGTTGACTTTGACAAAGTTATATACAGAGTTAGTTTCGTGCCACAAGGCTAATCTGGTGAGGGAGTTTGGGGTTAATGATGCTTCGGGCAACACAACGTCCCACAAAAAGGGAAATTCTTCATGGTTATGATTATATTTTTTTTGGATTTCTTCAGGGACTAAGCAAGCTTCGACAGAGACTTTGATTGCAGAGTCTTCATATAAGTTAGTTGAATTGATTCCGAAACCGGCGATAGTACCGGTGCTGCCAAGTTTAATTATAACCCTAAAAAATGAGTCGACATGTGATTAATAAATTGGAGAGGAAAAAAAGGAATTAGATAATTGAATATAGAGTAATAAATAAAGGACAAACCATTCACAGCTATCTCCATGTCGTTTAGTTACCCAAGCATCGTTATTGAAAAACAATTTTCCTAGAAAAAGGTAGAAAATATTAGTAACTGTTAAATTGAAACGAGTTAAAAAAAGTAAGAAATAGAAATAAATACCTTTATTCGAATTATTGCTAGAATTTGAAGGGGGGCTAGACTTGATAAGATTTTTAGCAGAGCCAAACATTTCATTGCTTGAGCAAACAATGGAGCCGCCAAGAGAAGAGCATGCCAAATCTACAAAAGGGTGGATGAGTTTAAATAAATAAAATTTTAGCTGTGAAAATTTTAGACATGATATTTGAAATTTAGGAGATAGATTAAAGGATGATAAGGAGGGGCAAAGGCGGAAAGAGAGGGGTTAGTTACCAGTGAAGCCGGTTAAAGCGTTAGTTTTATGTTTGTTGTCGATGTCAACATTGTAGTATATCGGGTATGAGCTTTGAGAGTTTCCCATCGTGGGTAGGGTCAAAAGAGTAGTAGTAGTAGGTTTGGGGGAGGGGTTATAGTATGCGAAAAAGTAAGGAAAGAAAGGGGAGGAGAGAGCGTTAGACGTTTTTCGAAATCTGTGTTCATAATTAAAGTTTTTTGCTTGAATTAAATATGGAAAAAAATTTTCTGTTGTTGTTTAATCTAAACTATTTACGTAAATGCGCCAATTTCTTCGTCTTTTTCTGATTTGCGTTTTTAACAGCCTGCCATTTTAATAAACGAATCCGGCCAACCGCCTCCCGATATTTAATGTCGAGCCTCTAAGTCTGCCAACCACACCACTTAATTCCTCACATCCCCTCCTAATTCGCCAATTTCAATAATCAACTTCTTTTCACGATTCGTCTCTCTATTCGCTACTACGCTCCTTCCCCTTTAAGCCTCTCATTCTCCTCTGATCACACCCTCCAATAAATATCGCCGATAATAACGGGACAGCCTATAATTTCACATATTCCAGTAATCATAAAACATATTATTGATCTTCCCAGCATACACAAATAAAATTCTTTAACTGAATGTAGCGCGATAACTAGGCTGATTATTGGCTTGATCTATTTACCCATTCATTGTTTGAAGTTTTACTTACTGCCTATGCCTTTGTTTACTTTAACTATTCTTTGTTTACTTTAACATTTTATTTGTTTACTATAACAATGGAGTCTCCACAACACTTATCATCGCAATGAAAATATTATTTGCCAGCGTTTCTACTTCCACTTTAAACATATGTTTTTTATTTTCCCTGTGCTTTTATATCTGCGTATTTCTCAGATATCTGTATTTGAATATCCATATTATAGCTTTTCTACAAATAGCTCTCTCTATTACTTTCCCCTGTTTCATTAATATTATTATCACACCAACCATGCCTCTTGCCATTACTATTTATTATCCCCATATTTGTCTTGTTTTTGCAACTTTACCTCGCGGTATATCCTATTCAAGAAATTGCTAAAAAACTCTTCTAAAAATTATTCTTATCAATTTCGTGTAATATAAATTTCCTCATCTATTAGTTGACCCTTTCAACACCCAATAAAATCTACGTTATTATATAATTAGCTCGCTACACAAAATATATTAGTTTTAGATCTGAGCCAAAATAGTAGAATTTCTAAATAGCAGAATCTTTTAGTATCCACTTTTATAACTTTGATCTCCAGCTTCCTACATCAGTCTTGTAATACTTTATCTAAAATTTAAATTAAGTTTATTTAGACTCTATCAAAATAACGGCCAATAATAATTTACTTTAGTTTTGGGTGAAATATATTTCAAACCTAATAATAAATAAAGCTAGACTGTAACAACATTAGCTTATGGTTTTTTTAAACTACTGATAAAAAAATAACAATAAATTATTTTCAATATAAGTTATGGGCGGAGCTCAAAAGCTTTTTCTTTAATTATTATTATTATTTATACTCTTTTACTTTTACTTATACATTCTTTTACATCAATTATAAATACAAGCTCACACAAATTTAAAACTATATTTCGTTTAGAACTATGGTGTAATTATTTTTTCATGATCACTATCTGAAGGTGTTCATTTTTTTAAATTTTAAATAGAATTAATCTCTCGTAAACGTGTAGTTACACTCACAAGTAAATTCAATACAATAATTCCTATCGTCAATCATTTCAAAATTTAATAATCGAATATTAAATCATAAAAATATCTAATACAGATTCCCATTAATTCTCCTACTTTATTTCATCAACGTTTTAAATACTTCGAACTATGATTCGTATGCAATTTTTAAATCTCTTGCACTCAATAAAATAATTCAAACTCTAATTTATTAATTCAGATTAATTTATCCCTATCATGTTCAACACTGTTTGAAAAAAAATTAATTTATTGATTCGTTTATGATTTATAAGTATATTTATTATTTGCTACTATTCAACAATAAACCAATGGCTGAAATGGCCACGTAATTAAAGTTTTTTTTTTTTTAACGCTGTTGGCTATATTTTATATGACAAAAACAGTCTACCGCCCATGAATGAGTATAGGTGCTGTTGGCTTTTTTTGAACAACCAAAACCATCCAACAAAATTCATATTTAATGGATTTTATAGAACTATTATACGTATTTTTCTGCTTAATTATAAATATCTATAAATCTGCTTATCCAATTGTGATTATTATTTTAGTTTAAAATTTTGATCCTGTAAAGGGTTAAATATATGGCACTAGGACTATAAATAACCTAAGATTAATCTTAGAAAATAATTAAATAAAATCATTAACCTAGCTCCATAACACCTTGTTTATTTCTAATTATTCACTACTAGATTCAAGTAAAAAGAACAATGAGTGGATGAAAGTATCCAGGAAACAAATATCTGAAAATTTTGTAGCAACTATTGTGAATCTGAAATTTTTGGATAGATAAATAAGTATCACTTTGCCACTAAATAGTTGATATAGAAATGAAAGTAACCTTGTTGTACTAGCTTAGCTTTCCAATAAGCTTACTCACACTCAATAAAAAATTACCAAATGCACCATAATTCTATATTTATATATAGTTTTTTCCCCTTCAACATTTCATACCACCGCATAATATTTTCTCCGTTTATATACTGTACTCATTAAATAAAGGATATGATATCTCCTGTTACCCATATCCAAACCCCTTGTGACCCTAATATTCAAAAACACATTAAAATAAATGCGTGCAATTTCATTTTATATAAATTATGTTTTTAAATCCATATTACTTAAAAAATATTAATGAAATGATGAAAATGTAAGAAAATGTAAGAAAATGTAAGAAAACTATCCTTAAATTATTAAAATTAGAGCTGTTAAGACGTTGTTGATTAAATCTATTTAAATCCTTACTCTTATAATATTTAAATATCTCTACCATCTTTAAATTGTAAATTGTCGTGCTTTCGGTGTCATCAATGACCATAATAATGGGTCTAGGAGCTACGCTTATGAGAATTCCTTTATATTCTTCGTGAATAAAATTATTTTCATCCAAACCTTATTTTCATGGGGAGAACTGCGTGGAAGTATTGGAACCTTGTCAACCTCCTCCAATAATTTATCTATGCCACATGGCTCAGGCTTGATACCACTGTAAATATATCTTTGTAGGCCGAATAGTTTTTTTTTGCTTTTTTGAAAATCCTCCCCACCCATCTACTGGGATCAGTCTTTACTTTACTTGAACATAACTGCAATTAATTTTTAGATATATATTATAACTAAAAATTACAAGATATTCCTAAATAATGCGAGGCAACAAGATACATCAAATTGGCTATATTTACGCGAATACACTGGATAGATTAGATCAAATTAAATTAATAAGTGAATCTTAGTTTTCTATGCGAATGTTGTTAAAAGAAAAACAAACAAGATTTTATTATGGCGAATATTGTATAAATTAAAAGAAATCACTGAGGGAGCCGAACCCTCTTACTGGCAGAAATATACCAGTAACTATCTAGTATAAGCGTTAAAATTCGTTAAGGGTATCCTTATCCTAATTTTAACCTAGCTTAGATGTTATCCCTTCTCGTGGTAAGATATATCTATTTCTAGATTAATATAGTGCTATTCCGATACAACATAAATCGTTAGCTCTTAAAACAATCGCAAAACTAAATTAAAATATATAAATTTCCACTAGCTAGTGTTTTTTCTATAAATTTATCCAACTATGAGTATAACCAGTTGATCATAACCCAAATTTAATGATATTTTACTTCAATCATTCAATTACTGCTTAAATTAAAGTTTAGAAGTAGATTAACTAATTTAATTAATATCAAAAAATCAATCTCTTACATAAAAAATTTATAACTTATTCTCAAACTTAAAATATTCAATTATATTAAAATACTTTTAATATATGCCGTAGATAAATATCACGACAAAGAAAGATAAGTATATCTTTAAATTACAAAGAAACAGCGAAAAAAATATGATTTCAAAGAAACCAGATTTAACTCTAAAAAAATATGATGATTCACTTAAACAGTTTTTTTACAAATGATATAGTTTCTTTGTATTTTTTTATGTTGAGGTGCTTCCTTATATTAACATTTTTTTAAATCTATATTTTTTATTAATCACTATATTTTATATCTATATTTTAATATTCTTATATAAACTGCAAGAAAAACCTCTATAAATAGAGAAGATTAATACCATAATAATAATAAAAAAACGAAAAAATTCATAATTATCTTATAATAACATCATCAGTTTGTTTATTAATAATCGAACCCAAAATAAAAATCCCTAGTGAAAAAGCTATAATTTACACAAAAGCTGGGTGGAGAAAAGGGAATTCATCGACATATATTTAATCTTACTCAACTATGTTTTCTAAGATGAGTGATAAATCAAATCTTGTTAATATTTAAATGATCAGAGAATTTGGGAATAAAAAAATTATCACCTAAGTATTTTTATCTGTGCTAAACTCTAACAATAGACAGTCGTTATTATTACCCTGATAGGATCAATATTGACTCACGGAATCGAAATTTTACATATTTATTAGTAATAATGATTGATTTATGCAATATAACTGTAAAAATTTTCATCAAAATTACACACCATACATCTAAAAATATTCAATATATATTTTGTTTTCTACTATGAGATCAGTTCTATATTATAAACCAAACCCACATCCTTTAAAAAAGTATGTGTTAAAGTTATACGAAGCAGCCACTTTAGATTATTGAAGGATAAATATTTAAATTTATTAATATCAAAAAAATATTTTTGAATAAATTATATATGCTATTATAATTGCTTTCAGATTTTTAAGGTTCAAATTAGAAATACATTAGATTTTAGGAAATAAAAGCGTTAATATTAGCATAAATTTAAATCTAAAGCTCATAAAAAAGTAATTGAAGTTTTATCCTGCAATTTTTTAAAATAGGTGATGATATATTTATCTATAATGAGCAAAATCACCTCAAATTTGAAAATATTTTGAAAATATACACCTCATTGTTACAAATACTGAAATAGTAAGATTCAAAATTATTGCTTTTAATTTAAATTCCATAGTAAAAAATTGTGACAAGAAAACTCTTGAAGTCGATATATGTTTTTTTTTTTAACGGTGAATTTATTGATAATATACATACTATTATTAAAAAAACTATTAAAATATATAAATTCTCAGCCAATTACCCTGTGGACCATTGGGTCCTCCGTACCTTGCAGACATTGGGTCAAGGGGACCGGTGCTCCTAAAAGCTCACCTAGCTTTGGAGTGCGGGCAACAAAGATGTCAGTGAGAAATTTTGCTGTTTCCAGCGCCATTTTTACTGACAGGATGTCCCGATTCATAAAAATCATGTACGTAGATATATTTAGCTCCCCCCAAAGAGCCTACTAAACAAAGGCCGTACGCCTGAGTTTTGCAGATTAAGGTTGTCTGTACTGGCATATCTAAAGACGCTAATACAGGCTCTTCGCTGCGTGCTCCATTTCTGGCATCGCAGCAGCATGTGTTCGACAGTTTCTGCTTCGCTGTCATGGCAGAACGGACACTTCCTTTTGAAGTCTTCTGAGATAAACCTGCTGTTGGCTAGGCTTTGTGCAGTCATGAACGCGCCCATGCGCATTTTAACCAGCAGTCTTATTTCGCGCGCGTGTTTTGGAAATGCCAGTTCCAGTCCCATCCAGTTGCTCGTCAATCCGAGGTTGTTTTTCATAACCCACTCGGTTATTTTGCTGTGATAATTTCTGATCCTTCTAGCCCGCAGTGCCTGAGCAGTCGTTTTATTTCCGGCTCCCTTCAGGAACCGCTTTTTCCAGCGGACAGTTCCGCTGACCCAAGTATCCAATCGATTCATGAACGGCTTGTTGATCAGTTCGCCGATCCATGTTTTCGATGTGGTCCACTTATTATGGCCACGCTCCCTTGATACGCTGGCACGTGTGAAAATATCGTCAATTTTCACCTCACTTCTGAGCCTTAGCAAAGCTGTTGTGAGACAAACTCCAGCTACGAACCTTGTAGCATCGTCAGCAACTTTATGGAGTGTACCGCATCGCACTGCGGACATCCCAAATATTTCGCCACCGTAGCATAGTATTGGTATTAGCACTGTTCTAATAAGTGCGGCTCTCATTGCGGTTGGTACATCTTTTCTAGACAGGAAGTATTAAATTGACTGGAAGGCCTTTCTTCCATTTTCGCGGTTGCTTTTGAGCGCTGAAAATTTTTTCCACTTGTCATTAAAAACCACACCTAAATACTTGTATTCTTTAACTTGTTCGACTGGCTTTCCCATGACTGTGAACAGCATCCCAGTACTACTATTGACCCCCATGATGCCGCACTTTTCTTGATTGATTTGCATTTCCCACTTTTGGGACCATGCACCCAGTTTTTCTAAGGCTATTTGAAGTTCAGCAGGGCTCTCTGCTGGTACTACCGCGTCGTCTGCGAATAGCAGTCCTGATATTTCTGAGTCAGTTCCCGGGATTTTAACTCCCTTAATTCCGTCTAGCAGGTCATTGATGAATATATCGAATAGCGTGGGTGATGCTGGAAACCCCTGTCTAACTCCGCAGTTGTACTCGACAGTTTTTGAGAGCCTGTCTCCGACGCAAACGCACATTTTTGGTGACCTGTACGGAGCTTCGATGACTCTGTACAGTTTTCCTCCTATTCCAGCTATTTTTATTTTTCTCAGTAGGGCTTGGTGTGGTACCCTATCGTAGGCTTTTGAAAAGTCTATGAATCCGATCCACGTGCTCAGCCCGCTGATCTTCCTTCGGCGCACCACCTCGTACAGAGTTTTTGCCTGCGCTACGCATTCCTATCGTGATCTGAACCCTGCCTGTTCCTTGGTTAAGATGCTATAATTGTTGTCGATTTTGTATAGCCGGCGTGCTATAATTTCCGACACAAATTTTGAGAGAGTTAGGATCAGCGAGATCCCTCGATAGCTATTTGGATCCCTCATATCTTCTTTTTCGGGAATTGGGACTACGACGCTGGGGTCTAGCTGCTTTGGAATTTTTTCAGAATCCCATATTTCTTTTACGAGCCTGAATAGCACTTTTGCGAACGGAGATGTCGGCATATCTTCGTATTGTACCAATTTTCAGGCTTCGCTCGGAATTCCGTCGGATCCTGGTGATTTGTTGTTCGGAGTCGATTTTAGCGCGGCACAAATTTCAGCCCATGAGAGCGGAATGTCACATTCACTAAACATGGCAGCAGAATCATTTCCTATATCGCTCCATTTTTCTGCGGATATGCTATTCCCGGTGCTATCTTTCGCCAGTTCTTCGAAGTGAGCTGTCCAAACTTCAGCTTTTGTCTCAGAATATGTTGCCAGTTGCCTATTTTTATCGAATATAGGTCCATTTACTAAGGACGAGCGAAATCGACCAGAGAAACTCTTTAGCCAGCTCCATAATTCTCGAGGTTTTTTACCCATCATAAGATCACACGCCTTCTTGACTTCCGCTTTTTTGTTATTCCTGCGGTCTTTGAGGCAGAGTTTAGTCGCTTTTTCTTTGAGTTCGCTCTACTCGCTCTCTAAGCTAGGATCCTTTGATAGTTTTTTAAACACTTTTCTGCGTTTCCTGATCGTCTGAGCGTTTCATTAGATAGCACTCTTCTAAAACCAGATTTGATGGTTTTTATTGGACCTAATTCTTCTGCTGCTTCGCAGATATTTGTATTTGCATTATCAAATAGGTTCTCGGTGTTCGATTCATAGTTAGCTAGAACTGAGAATCGGTTATCACTAATGAAGTTCATCGCTAGCTCCTTCATTTTTTCTGCGTCGATTCTCTTTTGAGGCAAAGGACTCTTGAGGCTCTCAATGTTCCACTCAGAGATCAAAGGCAGATCATCGGATAAGTCGACTGAATTCAGCACTTTGGTATATTTGGAGCTGTTTAAAACCTCAGAGAAAGCAACATGGTCTATCATTCGACCCATCGTTGCATTGTTCATGGGTGATCCTTTAGAATTTGAGGCAACAGCTCTACGCAGACCGACTCCGATTCTGTTCAACATTGATATTGTACTCTTGATGTCTTTGTTGAGGTCTCCCATAAGTAGAATTTTTGATTTCTTTGATCTCAGCTTTCTCAAATACTTTGTGAGCCCCAAAATAACTATTTTTCTTCTATTAGTTTGATGCGGCATGTATAGATTGGCAACAACTAGGATCATCTTCTTCCCGTTATTGAACACACTAGACACCAATGCCGTTATCCAATGGGGTGTCTGGCACATCTCAGAGATCGAAAGTACTGACTCTTTCCGTATTCCGATTGATAACCCCCTCCCACCTGCTCGTAGGTGAGATTTTGGCTCAACAGTTTGGTATCCTTGAAGTCGCAACCGGTTCGATTTTGCGTTGAGGTTTGTATCTTGTAGCGCCAGTATCGTCGGTTGATACTGTCTAAATATAAGGCCCACCTCTTCACGTTTTCCGATGTATCCTCTGATATTAAAAGTAATTACATTTAACTTTGTTCCTCTTATCGCTTTCTTTCTTGAGATATCTTGGCGTGTCCCTCGAGCCGATTTTTCCTGGTCAGATCATACATAGGCTCCTAGTACCATTGATACCTCGTTGATTTCTTCAGGACTTAATTTTCTTCCTCTCGGTCGTGCATATACAAGATCATGTCGAAGTTCGTTTCCTTGCTTAACTTTTTTAATCATAAAATCTCCACTTTTCAGATTACTATGAAGCTCTATATACTTCTTGACTGATTTTGCAGAAAGTTTGCTAACATTCCATATCAGAAATCTATCCTTTCTTCCACAAGCCTTGCAATGTCTGTATCCTTCACAGACTTCGTCTACGGGCCCCAGTCCGCAAGGTGGATCAATACCCTGCAATTGCTTCCTCACAACTCCATGCCATCGGTACTGGGCTCTTCGATGGTTGAAATTGAGTTTTTCATGGCTGTTTTTTCGTCACATGTTCTAAATAGAAACAGTTCCTTGAATTCGCATAATCTATCAGGCTTTATCTTGGTAATTAATGTTGCCATCTTTTGAGACGGAATATTTTTGTTCTTTTCAGATGACTGCCATTTGAGTCGACCCTTAAGCTGATTGAGTTCGACTTCGCTGCTAGTTTCACTTACAGGCGTGTACCGTACGTCGTTGGTGACCCCTTTTATTGACTCCATGTACCTAATAAGTTGAGGTGCCATTTTTTCATTCACGCACACTTCAAGCTTTGAGTCCTCGACCCAGCTTACATTGCACAAGTAATAATATCGAACCTGGCTCTGGTATAGCAGCTGCTTAACCCAAGTAATTTTTGATCGCTTCATTCCATCAAAATAAACAAGCTTGTACTTTGATGCTTCGAATGGTACCATACCGTCCACAGCTTTCGCTATTTGATCTGGAGTCAAGGCTGTTTTCTTCTTGGGCTGAGTCCCTTTCTTCGCTGCTGCGGCGTAACTAAAATTTTGTTGTGTTGAAAAGGTACATTAGGAGTCGTGCTTTTCGTTTAACTGTTATTATTTGCAACCGTATTGTTGGATGGCTGATGTCTAGCTGGTGCTCGGTTCTTGGACACAAAAGCTGGAACATTAATAAGGTTATCTTTCAATTAACCTTTGCATTTAGTGATGAAATCTTTGATGTCCTTAATGTTTTCTTTTGTGGCCTTATTTGGGATAAGGTCTGCAAGTTCGATGATTAGTTGTTTCAATAAAAGAATTTCCGAGTCATCTGCCTTGTACCTTTTTTTCCGCTTAAATTCTTCTGGCATGCTGACCCGCCTAATTCCGATGATTTTTCTTGGCGTTTTCTCATCAGCGTTGTTCTTCAAAAAGTCAAATTTCTTTTGTTGCTGATCAGATGCTTCAGCTCTCTTCGCAGTATCGTCTACCAGCTTAAAATTTTATTCCTGCGGCCCACTTCCGTTGGGAAGAAAGCCAAATTTTTATGGACGCCCCTGAGTGGCTGAGAGGATTGCGGCGGTTGTTTTTTCCGAAAATTTATAATTTCTGCATGGGGGGTTATTTGGTATCTAAATTTCTTCCGAAACCGAGGAAAATCCTTCGGTTTAGAGGGCATGCTTCGACATGGACAGAATGTTCCCACTGGGAATCGAACTAGGGATGTATGGGTTTTGTTGCATGAATAATGCAATATGATTTATTTATTCACTTTTATTGGGCTTAACAACATTTAATCAATTTTTTCCTCCTATGGTTATTAATTATTTGATTAGGGATTAGCCGATCGTTTTATATTAGTTATTAGATATTTTACTTTTACAATTCTATACTAAATTTGTATTAAATTAAAAGGAAACAAAAACAAATTTGGTTTCCTGTTCTAAAATTTTACCAAAATAAAGAAAAAAAATATTAAACATAAGGAATCAACGAAAAACATTGGAAATAAATTATATTGAATTAGTATACACTAGTATATCTAACACTACCACAGAGCCAATATATTTTTCACTGAGTTTTTTACTTAATTCTGGGTCATTTCGAATAGCTGCCACCTTAGCGTCATACTTCTATGTGTCTTCCTTACATTCAGCGTATAAGGCGTTTAATTCTTTACGGAACCTCATGCCTTCCTCGCTGGTCGGCTTGTTTCCGTCGGAATCGCTGCTTCGGTCGGACAGACCTGGCTCTGTCTTGATAGTGATATCTTCATAGTTGCTCGCTATCATCCTATTGCCTTCGTGTTCCCGACTTTAGGCAGAAACAATTTTCTGATTCGAGATTTCGAGTCTCGAATCCTGATGTTCAAAATCTGAAATTTCGATTTCAGAATCTTGAATTGAAGATGATCCTATCATCTTGACAGTCTCTAAATTCGCTTCTACATGCCCCGGTTGTTCGTTAGGTCGAGTACTGTTCATTTCATTCTTCGAGATTTGAGATCTCAAATCTTGAATCTCGATTGGAAAAATTTTCGAAATCGGAAGTCAATATATGTAACATAAATATTCAATCGATATACTTGAAATAAAACTAATTGAATTTAAATATAACAGTATGATTTTTTTATATTAAAAACTTTAATGGGCAGTATTTTCTATAGTCTCAACTATCAAATAATGTGGACGAATATACATTAAATATTTTTATAGAAAATACACATGAATGTACTATATCAAACAACTATGGAGAAAATATCAAGAATAAATATATAAACAGAATCTTATCGATCTCCAAGATAAGGATAGGTTTTCAAAACGAATTTTTTCCTATTTCTAGTCTCAATCATAATTATTATATTCTTTCTTCTACAATTTATTTCCCTACGTCTTTTTTACTTTAATAAAAAAAATCGTATTTATTATCTAGTTTATTTCAAACAGTTTCTAAACATGATTTAATTTCGTTGATTTTTCTACCATTCCATTTTTTAATGCAGATCTATCTTATTAAATTTTTAATAAATATACAATGAAATTAAATATGAATTAATTTATATTTATCAGTAAGAAAGTGCAGTTGAAGTAGAGTCAACGGAGAGAAAATCTATTAACTATTGCTAAATCAAAATTTCTGCCCGAGTTTAAAAAAAAACCAAAGGGTCTTAAACTCGATTCAGACGTTTCTTTTCCTAAAATTTTTTGTGTCTAGTAATTTTTTCTTTTTAATCATTTTTCGACCCAACGAAAATTCCTTCGACAGATAGTACTGTATTAGTTAACGCTGCTTCGTTTTTTGCTCTATATATGTGGAAATGTAGAACCACCCAAAGAATTCTGTTTGGAGTCTGATTCTGTACTTCTGATTTTTCTTGTATTTTCTGAAAATCACTTTTTTAAAACATAAACTAATTGAATATAATAATGATATCAAGCAAAATTTGACTGATTAATCACATAATAATGACTGCTGTAATGAATTAATTTTAATTTAATAAGTATAACAAAATCCATGCCATAAAATTTGACATGAAACCAAAAAGGTATAAAAACCGCAACAAAACGTTCAAGAAACATCATCGAAACAATAGGAAAAGTAAAAGAAAAATGGAAAAAAGGCCAAAAAAAATAATTTAGTACTTCATTTAAAAACTTTACTTTTTTTTGGTGAAACTTACTATCAATAAAACCACTCTTAATAATCAAAAAACCATTTTATACCAAATTTAAACCTCTTTATTTCTATATTAAATATTAATAAAACTCTAAATAAAAAAATACATCCAATATCAACATCAGCCATATGAGCATACGCTCAAAAGACCCGAAGGATTTGACTGCAGTAGCTAAAACTTCTAGATATACGTTTCATATGACTAAAATATACAGAATCTCAATTTTTCGAAATTTGGTTTTAAATGACTATAAGAAATAAAAAATCACGTCAATTTTTAATCCAATACCCGATGGATTCTTTATTTATTATAAACTGAAAAATAATCTCCCAGAACTTATTTATTGTTTTGCATCCGAAATAAATATGAACCAAATTTTCTTTTCGGGATTTACAAGCTATTCATCCATGTGATTTATGGAATGTACCCTTATTCTACAGCCTTAATTTCTTCACATTTATTAATGAATTTTTTAATAGTTGTAATAAGTATCTACTGATTTTAGGCTCTAAATCAATTGTGTGTATTTTTTGCCAGTTTAATATTTATTCTACGTTGAAAGTTATACAAATCGAGTCCCATTTAGTCTAAGTTATCGGTATATTTTTACTTCTATAATCAATCAAGCTTCTTATTTTTAAGGTAGAGCATCTATATGTTGGCTGTTATTTTAATTGGAATCTCTATTATGAAAGGAAGATTTCTGGAATGTAATCTTTTTCAAAGTGCTCGTTTTTTTTGGAATCAATTGGTTTGAAACTTTTTGTTCTAATATTTACCTGAAATTCATATAAGTAATCTGAATCATCATTCCATAAAAATTCGCAATTGGGTATAAATTCACTATAATTTTTAACATTTTTTTCTGTAGCCATGATTAGTTGTATTTCGTTAGGCTTATGTAAAATAATTTGTTTATCTTACCAATTCCAAGCATTTTTATCTAGTCAAAAGACCAAGTTTGCTGTTCGGACATATCTATTTCATAAATATCCCTTGAAATTTTTAGTGCAGCTTTCCACACGGGTGGATATTTACGTATGTTTTCAATCTTATCTTGACTTATCAATGTTTCTATTAGAATATTTTCGAAGTATTTGTGTTAAGAATTTTTAAACGGTTCATAGCTGATTCAGCCCATAAATATAACTTATTCATTTTTAGTTCGTTTTGCCATTTAATCAAAAGGGTTTTTTGATTGTGCTTCTACGTTTAGTAGACCTAATCCGCCATTTTTTTTATTTAGCTCAAACGCATCAATTTTTATTTTTATTTTTATTGCTCCAGATGAATGAATTCACTGTTTTTTTTATTTCTGCTATAAAGGATTTTTCAAACGATATTACATGCGCAGAAAACCACAATTTTGATAATAGAAAAGTTTTTCCCAGTAAAATCTTCCCTTTAATAGATAATTTTCTGTTTTTCCAACTAGTTATCCTTTTATTTATATTATCCAATAAATACTCCTGATTTTCTTTAATTTTAATCCCTGACGAATTAAAAAGAATACCCAGGTATTTGAATGGATCTTTTTGGGATATGCATTTTGTGTCAAGCCAATTATCTATCAGTTCTCCAACTTTTACATAAATTGTTTTTTCGGAATTTATTTTAGCGTTTGATGCTAGCGAATGAATTTTTAACGCTTCATTAATTTTTTTTTCTTCGTCTCGGTTATTAATTCCTATAAGTAAGTCATCATCATATTCCAGTATTTTAAAACCTTCATTTAACACGGGTATTCCAGATGTTCTTTCTTTAACCAATAATACCAAAGGTTCTATAATGAAAATATACAGTAGCGGAGAGAGAGGATTTCCTTGTCTTAAACCTTTTCTGATATCAATTGGATGAGTTAATTCTCCATTAATAATAACTGAGGTTTTAGAACCATAATAATATTTTTAATTCGTTCTATAAAGGATTTTCCAATACCAAATTTTTCTAGAAATAGAAATAAATATAATCAATAAACTCGATCATATGCTTTTTCTTGATCTAATAATAGCATATAACCATTATTGATATCAGGGCTTATTTTTTTGTTTTCAAACATGAATTTAGCCGCTAGGATATTATCGAAAATTCTTCTTTTTTTTATAAATCCTGATTGGTGTTCATTTATTAATTTTCTCATAAATTTCTGCAGCCTAATAGCAAGTATTTTGGTATATATTTTTTCATATGTGTTAGATAAGGCAATTGATCTGTAGTTTTTTAATTTTGAAATATATCTCTTTTTTGGATTAGTGAAATTAATAACCTGCCTATAGTTCCATTCCATTTTTCATCTCGATTTGTTTATTAAAAATTTTTTGACTGTGAATCGATACTGTTTGTTTGATTTTTTTTGTAAAATTCGAAAGTTATTGCATTTGGTCCAGGAGACTTATTATTGGGTGAACTATCAATAGAAAACTCTATTTCTTTTATTTTTATATCTTTTTCTAATCCAATTGCTTCTGATGGAGTTAGAGTCTTATTAATTATTTGGATAAGCAATATTTGACTTTTTTTGCAGGTTTCTGCGCTGTTAAAAAAGGCTGAGTAGAAATAATGGCAAATCTTATTTAGCCCCGAACTATCGGTTACTAGATCCCCGTTTTTATTAGATAATTTTTCTATTCGATTCTTTTTTTCTTTTGTTTTCAGCAAACCAAAGAAATATTTGTTGGACTTATCGCCTTTTTCTGCCCAATTTGAGCGAGACCTTACAATAATACCGTCTAGAATGTATTTTTTAATTTTTAAAATTTTTTCTTCATTGAATAAGATCTCTTTGTTGTAACGGATCTTTTCTGTTAGGCTAATATTTCCTCTTATTATTAATGAGCTGTATAGTTTGTTTGTGTCTTCAAACATTTCAATTTGTGCGTTTATTGAATTTATTCGTCCTGATTTGACAAAATTTTCTTTACACTTTTGTTTTATTACTGCCCATTCATTAATGTTTGAACAATTTTTATTTAGTAATTTGATAATTTCGTTAGAAATTTCATTTTTTTGAAGCATACTTGAATTAGGTTTCCAGTTTTTGGTACAATTTTCAAAATAGCTTGACCAATTGTTTATACTAAATGTGATTCATTTGTGGTCCGAGAATTCTGTTGGGGAAATTTCATTAATCTCACAATTGTTAATTATTTTATTAGGTACAAAGATATGGTCTATTCTAGACTTATATCTCCCACAATATTCTACCCATGTGTATATTATTTCATTTCTTTTTAATTCACTGATTAGATTGGATACACCAAAAGTACTTATTATATCATGTATGTTAGCGTATTCTTTTTTTTTTTATTCTAGGAGGGGATCTATCTCGTATCTCATTTTCAACTATATCCATTCCTCCATTATAATCAATTCTTCATCTTTATTATTATCCAATAAATTATAGCAGTAAATTCAATCAAAATTTTCCTTTCCCTTTCAATTTTTGGTAGGTAGAGGTTAACTATTCTTAATTTTTTATTTTCCAGTTCCACCATTGATATGCGTATTCTTGGTTCAAAATAGATAACGTTCTGTATTAATTTGTAACTATATATTATTTATTATTGTTGCTGTAAATTTTGAACATGATACCAAACCGTTCCAGTAATTGGTCCAAAATGGCATGTCTTTATTTTTAATATTTATTTCCTGAAGTAATATTATGTCTGATTTCGCTATTTTTTTCAAGAAAGTAAAGATCCTGCCTTATTTTCTGTTGCAGGATATTCCTTTAACATTGAAATTTGTTATTTTCATTTTATTTTTTATATTTTCCATTATTTTTTTGTTTTCCATTTTATTATTTTTTTTTCCAGACTTTCTCTTTTTGTAAATTATGCATATATTTAAATAATTTCCTTTTCTACCTCAGTAGAATTATTATTTTCCGGTTTATTATCGATATTCAAAATATTTTTTATAGTCTTGGACTCTTTTGGGTTGATACTTTTTGCGGCTGCCTCGACGAGTTCAGTTATTATTCCGTTAGTTTTAATTTCTACATTTTTAGGCTTGTTTTTTAAATTTATTTTTTTATTTTTTTGTATTTTATTAAAAGTGCTTCTGATACTACTATCGTTTGTTTTGTATTTAGAAAACGATCTAAGATTAGGTATCGAATATTTATATCTTCTAGAGATTGTTACATCATCAGAATCCGAAAAACCTATTACACTAGGAATTTTTTTCTGGATGTTTTTTATAAAATTATTTTTAACCATTCCTAAATTTTTCTTACTTGAAATTAGTTCAGTTTTAGGTTCCAATTTTAGTGCAGGAGAGTTGAATTTAGAGCCTGAGCTATCCTCCAAGGACAGTACAGTTCTATTATCTATATTTTCAGAATTTACTAACTCTGATGTCCAAAAAATTTTATTTTGTGTATCTACTATTTGGATTGCCTCTTTAATAAAAAATTTTTTAGAATTTTTTGTGGTTGATGTTCTAGTTCTTTTGGTTTTTTTTCAATTTTATTCTTCAAGTCGTCACATTGGTATTTCCAGTGATCTGACTTCTTGCAATATGTACAAATTAAAAATTCCACCTTTCCAAAGCAGTAGAACTTTAATTTCCATTACCATTAAATA
>LSSN01003713.1:0-11192 GCA_001970855.1 Smittium culicis | reverse complement strand
CACTATCTCGATTTTGAACTTTGTTTGTTAAAAATGCAAGCTCAAAACCTCCAGATCCAAGATTAAGCCGAGTTTCCCTGCTTTATTTTGAATTTCATGGAAGTATCTGTAGAATCACAGGACCCGACCCTTGACCTATTCTATGGGTTTCTTGTACAGAAGAGATTCTGCTTCATGATTTAGGATCCGTTTGGAATCATGGATAATTTCCCTCTTTTTTCGTATCGGGTGTTGCGTCGACACAGGCAGCTCCGACAGAATCGCTTTTCTGGGATGCTGAAGATTACTCATCGAAACTTTTATCTATACTCTTTCTAATTATATTCTCAAGTGTATTTGAAGATCATATATCTTCTATAAATAATTCTTCAAAAATTCATAATAATCATCTTGGCTTTCCATATTTAAATATTCATCTGAATCTATGATATTTAGATTTTTTTTCTTTATATAAACTGGTTAATGAGTCTAATAACATTTTTCTATATAATATTTTATAATTTCTGGATTTATAATAGACTTATCTTCAATAAAATTATCTTTTGAAAATTCTGAAATCCCAATTTCACTTTGGGTCATGCTCGTTTCTTCTTTTATGCTTAACACTTCGAAATATTTATATTTTTTTTACAAGATTTTTTCTATGATAAAGAAATGATCCCAATTGAATCATACAAGTTTATTCATCAATAATTTAATTCTCCAGATTCATTTTCCGAACATATAATATGATTAATTAAAGCGGTTTTATGACTTGATTTAAAATTTTTTTCTTATACTTCAATCAATCAACTGGATTGATGGTGTCGTAATTGATTGAAAAAAAATAAATTTGATATTTGATAATTCGGATATTTTATTTTCCTTGAAATTCTCGATTATTATTAATATTTTCCTTCCTGACTCGATTAAAGTTTCTTTTATTTTTGAGTAAAAATTAAAAATTAATTCTTTTTTCATCTTTGAATTTTTCTGGTTTATATACTCAATATTAAACTCAGTGTTATTTTCCCATTTTAATGGCTTTGCGATTTTTGACTTAAAAAACTATTAAAGTGTAAAATTTTCTTCCAATAATCTAATAGTAAATAGTATCTTCATTCACTCTATTGAATATTCCCTGCATCTTGAACTCTCATTGGATCTAAAAATAGTTATTCTTGGAAGTGTTCAATTAAATCGATTTCTTATCTATTAAATGTGTTTTCAAGCTCATAATTTTAAAGAAAAACTTGATAATATTTACAAAAATCTTTACATAGTCAAATTTTTCGATCGTTGATCACCATTTATTTTTTTTAAAATTTAATCCTTTTCCAAATTTAATACTAGAAAATCATCCAATACTATCCTTAAAGAATTTAATTTTTTTTAATTTTAGCTTATTTTTGAGCTTCTAATTTTATTGATGGCTCATTAATAAGAAAATTCCTTTCTCCTCAAGTATAAATAAATTCGGATATATTTCGTAGATAAAAATTACGACAAAGAAAGTATATTAGATATCTAAACTTGAAAGATAACTATTTTTGAATTGATTTTTAAGAATTCAGGCTTAATTCGAAGTCTGATGAGTCATTTGAATAGTTTTTTTTTGAAAAGGAGTAAAACTTCATTGTGTTTTTTTAATTTTGAAATGCTTCTTTTTTTTTAAATATTTAATTAAAATTATACTTTATTTTAAAAATTAAGTTATATTTTTATCTTTAACACTAATAGTAATAGTTATGAAAAAAACTCAATGAATGGGTAAGAATAATAGTTTTATTTTATTTTCAGCATTCATAAATTTTACAAAAAACAATTAAAATACATAAAAAAAAAGTATTTATAAATTCAAATAACAAGCTATTTACTTTGAACCTAAAAATAAATCCTAGTCTAAACGCTTGATAAAAACTAGGTGGAGAAACAGGAATTTCCGACACACAATCTCGCTTATATCATTATATTTTAATGTTGCTATTATTTTTATAGTACCCGGAATGTTATTAGCATAATTTAATATTTTATCTCTTTTTTTATTATTGAGAAATATTTTAGCTTATAACATAATGTTCTAAAGCAATTTCATAATTTCATAATTTCATAATTTCTTATGTTACTTTTTATTTTCGATTATCTTAAAATATTTTGATTAATAGATAATTATTTTTCCTCTCTCCTAATTTTTCTGCTTATTAATCATTTATTGAATTTATATTTTCCAAAGATGATCAAAGCAAAGCAAAATTAATTTAAATAAATTTTAAAACAGAATTGAATGAAAGATGTTCAGAGTAAGGACTTGAGTAATTTATTTCTTTTAAACAGTTTAATAAATATAAATACTCTAAAAATGAAGTTATATTTTTTTTAATTAGCTGAGAAAATTTAGCTCTTAATAGCTAATGGGTATTTTGTACATATTTGGTAAGCTCCAAATATAAAAAGCAGCCCTTAGAAATTATTTATAACGCAAAAATGATTTTTTTAATGCTAAAAATAGACTACAAGGCACTGGCTACAACTTTTCAAAAGTCGTCAAACTTTTTATATCCTAAATATATTAATTTATTGGCATAATTTTTTTTTTTAAAAATGAGATAAAACTTAATTCGAATAGTCAAATTTTTTAGTTGCTATTCTAGAAATTAAATTTTGGCTCATTTTATAGCCATTTACAAACATAGCTGCGAACTTCCTTCTCGTAGTGCATTTTAAAATAGGCCAGATTATTTGCAATATAAATAGTCAATTTAAATAAAATTTATTGAAACGCGCAAAATTTATTTAATTATCCTATAAAATCGCTTTGATAAAAATGAGGTATGCTTCAAACAAAAGTCAATATTTTTTTTAAATTAATATTCATAAAGTTGCCATCTTAGAGGTTTGTCATCTCAAAGTGCCGCAATATTATAGGTTTTACTGCATATAATTCATATAATTCATATATTTGAATAATATTGCTATATTAAATTATTCATTATAATAATAAGCTTGATTTTTTTGATAAGATAATCATGCTTATTATAGAGTTCTATCTAGTTGATAAATTATTTAATCGATATGGTATAAAATGCTTATTTTTAAATTTGATAGAAATTACTTTAAATATTTAAAAAAGTTTATAATTTGATTTGAATATTTTTTCTTTAAATTATATGTTAGGATGTTTTTTTCATTTGGACAGGGTTTTGCAGTATTTGTACATGTTTGAATTCATGATATTCACTTATTTTAGCAACAAATTTGCATTCAGATTTAGTTAAAAATTATTTTGTTTGATTTATTTTAAAGGAGCGTATTATATTTTAACACTTATAGTTATCTCTTTAAATAACTCGATTTAGCTTTTGATTTTGATTCATATTGTTTAATTATATATTTTTTCTTATTTAAAAATTATAATAAGCTAATTTTTAAGAGTTATTATTGTAAACCAACGATTATTTTATATTTATATATTGAAAAAACTTCTAAATAGGCGAATCTGTTTTAGAATGTAAAATATCGACAGATTCAATATTTTTAGCACAAAGAATATAGATTATTAGTTAATACCGATAAAAACTGTATAGATTTATAGTTATATTATGTTTATTTTTCGCATAAACATGCCATATATAAATTAAAATAATGATGAAATGTATAACTTATAATTTATACTTAAAAATTAGTCTCATAATTAATAAAGATTTGGTTTGAGATGTGTACGCAAAACTTGATTTACATGTATTATTTTTAAAATAGAAAATGAAACCATTATAAAATACAGTCAAATAATGAATGATTTATTAAAATTTTCTATTTTTAATCGTTTTTTTAATGAGCTTGAAAAATTAGATTTTTACAATTTTGTATTACAAGACATTTTTAGGTGTCACATTTTGATACTTACATTTCATTAATATCTATTTTCCTATTAGCTTTTATGCATCTAAGTATAAATTATATATTTCAGGCGATTTCTTTCATATATTAGTTGATCTCAAATTTATACTAATATATACTAATATATAATATTATCTATATTATAAATAAACCATAGAATAGTACATACACGTAGAGAAATGGTTGTATACACCCAATTCTATTTCTTTTGAAGGGATTTTCAATTACATCTTGTACTTGCCATGTTCAACACAATTTGAAAAGTGGATGAGTAATTAAAATCCAATGTTTTCAGTTTCTACTAATTATGCTTAGTGTAATAAAGCGTTTTCTCATATTGTTAATATATAAGTTTTAAAATATTTTTAAATGGTAATGATTTATTTTATTGAATATATTATTTAGGTATATTATATAGCGGAGTGGGCTTAATATTTTAATCTTGTGATGATTTGCTGATATTTATTTATTTTTTTCAAGCTCTTTTTTTTTAGTTTAATATTAATACATAAAATCTCATCCAGTAACCAATTACCCCCAAAATAGCATTTGGCCAATAAATAGCAATATCTTATTTTTATTTATAAAAATTAATTCCAACAGAAATAAAACGCCATAAATGCAGTGTTTAGCGAAAGCTATTTAGTAATATGAATATCTGAAGCTAAGTTAAAATCATTATAGTTTTGTGCTGGAGTGAATAAGGGTATACAATAACAATAACAATTATCTTTTTATTGTTTTTCTCTCAAAAAATAAAGATAAATAAACCAACAGATTTAAACCTATATTAACTACTCTATTCTAAAATTTTAAGAACTTTTTTTCTTTTAAAACGATTCGATTATTTTGCTTCAATAAAAAGTACAATTCATTTTAGGGTCCAAAAAGGACTAGATACATGTAGAACCATAACCGATCAAAACTAGATAAATCATATCATCAAATACACCACAAAATGCCTTCATTAGAATTTTTCATTAGAATCTGTGGTTTTTTTGCATGGGCAGCTACGATATGTTCCTTATATTCGATTGTTACTCACCTAAAAAACTACTATAAACCAGTAAATTTTCTTGACTTTATTTTTTTTAGTATGAGCCTTTATATATATAATTAACTAATAAAAAATATTATTTTATTAAACCTCTGTAGACTTTACAGCGATGGATAATACGAATTTTAATAATGTATTTGGGCTATTTATAATAATTCTAACTTAGCACCACTATTTCCGCACATTAAAAATCCATAAAATCCTCTATTTTATAAAAAAAAAAATCTTAGAGTGCCGATTTATTCCCTATCCTCTTGGTATAGTATGCAATTCCAAGATTATGCGCACTATTTCGACACCATTAGAGATGTGTATGAAGTAAGTAAAATATCCTTTATTATTAATATCTTATTAGTTAGGCTTTATACATTTTTTTATTTTTTTAGGCTTTTGTTATTTACTGTTTCGTAAGCTTGCTTCTCGGGTATATGGGAGGAGAAAGGGCATTTATAGTTTTAATGCATAAACGACCTCAAATTGATTTATTTTGGCCCGTCCATTATCTTAAAAAATCCTTCGATGTAATTATTTTCTTTATCAAATATTTGCCCCTATTAGTGTAATCTAACCATTTCATAAGAACATCTAATACTAAATAAAACTATAGATGAGCGATCCGTACGATTATTTATTTATTAAGCGTGGGATTCTTCAGTATGTCGTTGTTAAACCGCTTTTGGCTATAATCACCATACTCTTCGACTGGTTCGGACTTTATGTAGAGGGGGATTGGCGGTTGTTAAGCCCATTTTTATGGATACAACTAACATACAATATAAGCATTTCACTTTCGCTTTACTGTCTCGCAGTTATGTATTTAGCTACATACAAAGATTTGTCTCAATGGAAGTAATGATAAAAACTTGTTTTGTTTTCTTTGTTCTTTGATTTATAACTTCAGACACTAAAACATATTTTACTAAAAAACTTTAAAAAAAAAAACTAGGCCGCTACCTAAATTCCTTTGTGTTAAAGCAATAGTTTTCTTTTCATATTGGCAAGGATTCGTTCTATCTATTGCGTCTAGTTTTAATTCAAGGTCTGATGATTCTGCAGGGAAGATGGCAGTCTTGATTCAAAATTCACTAATTTGCTTTGAAATGATTATCGCAGCATATGCACATTCCCTATACTTTTCACATCTTGAGTATATTCCAACAGAATATAAGAATTTTTCCAGGATGCGGCTTTCATACTCTTTTAAAGATTCGTTGTATTTTGGGGATGTTATTTCAGATTTGAAGTCAGCTTGGAGCGGGTCGTATTATACATATCATCATTTTGATCCTATAGTGCAAGATGACACAATAGATACTGTAGATTCATCAATTCCTTCTAGCGCAGGTAAATTTTTAAAATTTTGATATAGTAATTTAGTCTATATTATTATTTTCCTAATTCAGTCATAATTTTACAAAAATACAGGAGATTTTAGCGGGTCCGAGCCTCAATCAGCCATTTTAAGTAGCAATGAAGCTGATAATATTGATATAATGTATCCAAGGGAACTTGGAACAAAATTCTCAAACAGTTCCGATAGCGACTCTAATATTAACGAGATGAATGATAATAGCAGTATTAGCAAAAATTTGATTAAGATTTCGAGTAAAAATAGGATTATCAGTGAAAAGAGACTAAAAGCTGGGATGAGGTACACTAAAGGAGGGAAAGAGGTGTATTGGGTTAATAAACCTGCACATTCTTCAAGTCACCCAAATGTAAATAGTATTTTAGATAAAAAAGAGCACATAAATAGGGATCATCACATGGTAATAAATACAAATTTACCAAAGGCATTAAATCATATTTCTAGCAATTCCAACACTAAGGCGATAAATATGGGTGCTGATGTGCATAAAAATAAAGCCAGTAATTTGATGAATTCTAGTTTGGACGGTATTAGCAGAGATAAGAGGTATACTAGTAATTACACAAGTGGGAACAATGAACATTTAATTGCGGATGTATCAAGTGAATATAACCAGTCATCAATCAGGTATATTCCAGAGGGGCATCACCAAAGTATTGAAAATGGGGATGCGATTAAAAGAGTATTTTTAAATAGTGTTCATGAACTTGACTTTGAGGAAGAGGCGTTTGGGCCGAATGGAGTGTATCAATGGGAGATAGATATGATTTATTTAGAGGCAAAGCGGGTAGGGTGCGATCCCAATTACCCAGTTATCAGTAAAGAATCACATTTAAACGACATTCCATGGATCAACCAGTCGAGCGATATGGGGATAGAAGAATCAAGTGAAACGAACCATATGAATATACAATGGCCAGGTCCAGAATCTAGCGCACGGAGGCCTACGATTGGGACTTTGGGCTATGGTTCTTTATCATGAAAGCATTTTTTTTATTTGGAGGACAAATTTTTATTAACGATGCTAGAAGATTCAACTCTTTTTTTCTTTTTAGTAGATGGTAGGTATAGACATAAATAGAAAGTATATTAAAAAATCATAAAAATGGGCAGAGCTTTATAAATAGCGAACATGATTAGTTATTAAATAATATTTAGAGATATTATGAAGCAACTTTTTTAAAAAACAAATTAATAAATTGGGTCTAATAAAATAATGTTAAAAAAGGTTCGGAGGATATGAGATGTGTACTAGTTGTACGCAGAGAAAGAGAATATTGTATATATACAAAACCATAGTATTAATGTTATTAAGATATTAATAGATACATCAATAGATAAATGTAACCTCATTAATAGCGGTTAAAGTGTGTTAGAGTTGTAAAAATAGCGTAGTTATAGTAGATAGGTGTAAAGCCGCAGCAATTAATTGGTAGGTTTTTGTGAAAATAGAGTAATGGAGTTGACAGCTATTGGTTAGCACATGTTAAGCTGCGTATTTTATTCGCTTATTAATTAATACATAGTGACTAATAATAGGCAAAACTAGATGTACAATATTCTTAAATCGCTGATCGATTATAGGCTTAATCTGAGTCAATAAAAAATTTTTTTCTGGGAGATGATATATAAGTGGCCAAAAATAGAGAGTTATTATGTTGAAAAGTAAGTTTGACCAATAATCTTTATTTAATAAAAACTGCTAGCTAATGAGTGTAGGGAGTAGCAAATGGAAGATTTACTCGCTTTTTTTTTTTTCGATATGCGAGAATTTGTAAGAAAATCAGCAAAATTCCTATTTGAAAAAGGAAGATATTCAGCCGAATTTTAGTCCATATAAGCAGCTTTAATCATTAATAAAACGATTTTCTTTAAAAAAGTAAAATAAATAAAGTCAGCTTTTCGTTTTATTCTTACACACAAATAAATTTTACTCAGTTTACATCTAGCTTCTCGCTTTATAAGATTCAAGTAAAGTAAAAGCTTATTAGAAACTATGGCCGAATCTCAAGGTAAACTTTCTCTCATAACCATTTCAACTCCTCACAATTCATATTACTCTCTTCTCACGCACTGTCCTATTCAAAATAAATATACAATTACAATCTTCATGCAATATACAGCCCCTACTAATTCTACAGTTTCATTTTGGCACATAAGTAATATATTTATATTTTAACAACCTCTCTTAATTTTATTTGCTTAGCAACTGGTCAATTTTCTTTCCCAAAAGCCGAAGAAGGCGTTTTGGACTTCTGGAGAGAAATTGATGCTTTTAGAACTTCAGTTGAACTCTCAAAAGGAAAAAAACACTTCACTTTCTATGATGGTCCCCCTTTTGCCACTGGTTTGCCCCATTATGGTCATCTTTTGGCCGGAACTATCAAGGTTGGTTTTTCTTTATTTATCGCATTTTACCTCATCTTTTAATCGTTCTTTCTAAAATACAATTTTTTATACCCCGCCTTTATATTAGGACATTATCACAAGATATGCTCACAACACCGGACATTACGTCGAACGAAGATTTGGTTGGGATTGCCACGGCTTGCCTGTAGAATACGAAATTGACAAATCTTTAGGAATTAGAGTAACTATTTTCTTATTTCATTTCCTAAATATAGCCTTTTTCTTATATTATACTTTGGAGTTTCAATAAATTAATATATATATCAAGTAATCTTGCTTGGTATCTTCCTTCTATCAGTATTAACACCATCTCACTTCTTACCTCTTTCTTTAGTTCAAACAGGATGTTTTGGATATGGGCATTGATAAGTACAATGCAGCTTGTCGTTCTATTGTTATGAGATATGCTTCCGAATGGGAAAAAACTGTTGAAAGATTAGGAAGATGGATCGACTTCAAAAATGACTACAAAACCCTAAATATTTCCTTCATGGAAAGTGTTTGGTGGGTTTTCAAACAACTATTCGATAAAGGTCAAGTATACCGCGGTGTTAAAGTTATGCCATACACTACTGGATGTAAAACCCCCCTTTCTAACTTTGAAGCAAGTCAAAGTTATAAGGACGTAACTGATCCTGCCGTAGTTGTTGGTTTCAAAGTTATCGACCAAGAAAATACCTACTTACTCGCCTGGACAACTACTCCATGGACCTTACCAAGTAACTTGGCCTTGTGTGCAAACCCAAAAATCCAATACATCAAGATTTTTGATGAAGAGTCTTCAAAACACTTTATCTTATCTGAAAATCGTCTAGCTTCAATCTACAAGGACCCAAAAAAAGCTAAATTTAAAATTATCTCCAAACACCTTGGCTCTGAACTAGCTGGAATTAAGTATATCCCCTTGTTCGACTACTTTAAAGAAAAATACGAATCTAGAGCCTATCGCGTTCTTATAGACATGTACGTCACTGATGAGGATGGTACTGGTATTGTTCATCAAGCCCCTGGTTTTGGTGAAGACGATTACCGTGTCTGCTTAGACAATGGCGTTATAGATGAGATTTCTGGTGTTCCTTGCCCTGTTGATGAAGATGGTAGATATACTCCTGAAGTATCTGATTTTGTTGGTGTTTATGTAAAAGATGCTGATAAAGATATCATGAAACGCCTCAAGCTCTCTGGTAACCTCATTAAACAAGGAACTCTTGTTCACAGCTACCCAATTTGCTGGAGATCTGACATCCCCTTGATTTATAAAGCCATTCCTTCCTGGTTTGTCAAAGTTCGTGACATTCAACAAAAATTATTGGATGCTAACGCCAAAACTCACTGGGTTCCAAACAACGTCAAGGAAAAACGCTTTGCTAACTGGCTTGGAAACGCTCGTGATTGGAACATTTCCAGATCTAGATTCTGGGGTACACCTATTCCCCTTTGGACCAATGAAGACTTCACTGAACTTGTCTGTGTTGGCTCAGTTGCTGAACTAGAACAACTTTCTGGAATTTCTCCTATCACTGATTTGCACAGAGAGTCCATTGATGGAATCCAAATTCCAAGCCCATCTGGAAATGGTATGCTGAAGAGAATTGAAGAAGTATTTGATTGCTGGTTTGAGTCCGGAAGTATGCCTTTCTCACAAAACCACTATCCATTCGAAAACAAGGACCTTTTCGAAGAAAAATACCCTGCTGACTTTATTTCTGAAGGTATTGATCAAACTAGAGGTTGGTTTTACTCTTTACTAGTTCTTTCTGTACATCTCAGAGGTGTGGCTCCATGGAAAAACTTGATCTGCAGTGGGTTGGTCTTGGCTGGCGACGGTAAGAAAATGAGTAAAAGACTTAAGAACTATCCTGATCCTACCGAAGTTCTAGATAAACATGGTGCTGATGCACTACGTTTATACTTGATAAACTCCCCTGTTGTTCGTGGTGAATTTTTACGCTTCAAGGAGGAAGGTGTCCGTGAGATAGTTTCCCGCATCTTTTTACCATGGTTCAACGCTTCACGCTTCTTCCTCAACCAAGTCGAACTTTTGAAGCAAGAGCAAGGTATTGACTTTGCTACTATCTCCCACCACGTTTCAAAAGATAACGTAATGGATAAATGGATTATGGCTTCTACTCAATCTCTTATTCAATTTGTAAGAACTGAAATGGACGAATATCGCCTTTATACTGTAGTTCCTGGTCTATTGCGCATTGTTGACCATCTCACAAATTGGTACGTCAGATTTAACAGAAAGAGACTTAAAGGTGACGAAGGCCTAGATAATACTTTGGCCTCACTCTCAACTTTGTTCACTGTACTTTTTGATATGTGTCGTATCTTAGCTCCATTTACTCCATTTATCACTGAGCACATTTATCTTAGCTTGAGACCATTTATCCAACAAGCTACTTTTGATAGCATGGGTGTAAAAGATAGCAGATCTTTGCACTTTATTCCATTCCCTGAAGTACAAGAAGAATACAA
>LSSN01003712.1:0-13692 GCA_001970855.1 Smittium culicis | reverse complement strand
AAATTAATATAAGGGGATAGTAAATAAAGAATATTTTATTTTAACAAAAAAGATGTTATTTTAGGTTTGAAGTGGAGGTGGGAGGGGGAGGGTTACAAAAAAAAAACAAAAATAAAATTAGTGACCCAAGGAGGCGAGTTCAGATCTGATGGCAGAGAGTTGAGAATCGGCGGCAGCGATGGCTTTAGAGCGGAGGTTGGCGAGGGCCTTCTTGCGTTCATAGTAGGCGTTAGATTTGACCTTTCTCTTGGCTTCGAGGTTGGAGATAACGTCTTGGTATTTCCATCCGACTTCAGAGGCCAATCTGTCCAAGGTGGTGAATTTGCGGCTTGGAGCGAGACGCAAGACTCTTAGGGCTTGTGGGACAACCATTCTCTTTTGTTTGTCAAATGGAGGTGGGATACCTTCAAAGACTTTTAGGCGGTCAAGAGCAGCAGCACCGCGGGGGGTTTTGTGGGGAATCATACCACGGATGGCGCGGTAGAAGATTCTTGATGGAGCACGGAAATGGATAGGACCGTGGGATGGGTTAACCAAGCAGCGCTTGCGGAGGTAGGCTTGGAATTTAACTGAATAGATTGAAAATTTTTTGGAAAGGGTAAAAGTTAGAGAATGTGTTTAAATGATGGTTAAAGGGGAAATAGTTTTGTTTAATGAGAGAAAATAAAGAATGGGTTTATACTCTTGTTTCTGAAGAAGGTTCCGGAAACGTTCATTTGTTCGCAACGGACAACAACAACCTTTTGTCCAGCGAGCAACATTTTGGAGACGGTAGAAGCAAGACGACCGAGGAGATGGCCCTTACCATCGATGACGTAAGCCTAAGAATCGAGAGAAGAAATAATGGTTAAGTAAGAAATGATTTGGTAAGAGAGTCGAGAGTAAGAGGAGAAAAAAGTTGTTACCTTTTCGAAAGAGTAGTTCATTTTTTTTATTCAAGTAGTTTTAAGGAAATTCTATTAAAGTAAGAAAAGAGATAGTAAAGGGTTAGTTTCATGGAAGAGTAATGGAGGGGAGCGGTAGAGAAGAATTATATAGGGTGGGAGGAGGAGAAGGAGGGGGTGGTTGAAGCAGCTTACGGTTAATGAAAAGGAATTAGATCCGATTATTCGAAGATACTATAATATAAAAATCGGCAAGAGCAAAGAGAGGAGATAAGTGGGGGGTTATGGGGATTGATTATATTAGAGCTTATTTAATTTTAGAGAAAAGAAAAAAAGCAATAGTATAAGTGAAAAAGAAAGAGAAAGTAGAAAAAGGGGAAATGAGTAGTTTTATAAAAAAAAACACAACACCTTTTCAGACTACGTTTTTTGAGGAATAAGGGGGGGGGGTGGAATTGAGGGTCTAAAAAAAAAGACTTTTTAATAGAGAAAGAGAGGGAACTAAAAGCTGATGGGGTGGTAGGGATTGATGACAGCAAGCGGCTGGGCGAATAAAGTTTTTTTTTTCATTTTCATTTTGATTTAATTTTTTTTTTTCTGTCTATCCCTTCTTCCTTTTTTTTTTTATCCCCTCTTCGAAATCAGCTTCAATCCTCTCCTCTCCTTTTGCTGCCTTCTCTCTCAATACTTTTTCATTTCGCTGAACTTAGCTGAAAAGAAGGCTATAAGGGGTCTAATGCCAAATAAGGGGTCGAATACCTAATAGGGGTCTAATGCGTTGAAGCGTTTACTGGCGAAGAGCGGATAGGCCAGACAAGCAGCGAGTAATGGCGTCCTTAATTAGATCTAGACGGTTATGCACTTACTATTGGCTCGTCTTCCGCTAATCAGTGAGATGGCTGGCGAAATGCAGCTAATTAGAGCGATGTTTCGTTTCTATGACGTGAGTGGCTAGCCATTACCTTTTTTTTTTTTTTGCATTGGGCCCACCCTTACTGACTTTTTAGAAGTTTCTTTTGTTGTGCTAACGGATCAAGAACGAGTGGCCGCCAGCGCTACTACACTTGCCAATCACTTTCCGATAATGCTGCTAATTGGATTCTCCTCTTTAGCCTGTGATTATTGGTTACATATACAATTATGCGACTATTTATAGATATTTTCTATAATATTTATTCTCCTCTTTGTGCACCCCAAAATCCACAAACCAATGATCAGGCTTAATATGAATATTGCAAATAGTGTGGCCAATAGCCTTTTTCGTTTATATTACCCCTCCACCATTTTGAGTGTTCATCCAATTGGATGACCCCAGTATTGCTCGATAACAGTTAATTGTCAAATAGTCTATATATCATTCATAGCTAAAATATTAGTCTGCCAAATATTAAATCTATTCATCCAACTATTATCGAGAATTAATACTGCAAGTACCCTGTCGAATCGTTAATTTTCTGGGATAAATCATTTCCTTTCCTCATTGGCATCTTTAATATAATCCGCAAACCAATTACTACATATTGCTATTTCAGGCACGAATCCAGTTTTGATGATTCGCTCTGATATGATCAGCTATACACGATTGTATATGCGAAAAATTAAAGGCCATAGAAATGTACCCTTTCAGGATTACAGACTAGTTGGCGAATTACTTTATGGATTTGCAACTGTTGGCTGGCACTTTTATACTTCTTTACTTTATCGCTGTTTGTAAGGCTATTAAAGCTATTAACCCTTTCCCATCCAACACTCTTTAAAAGATCCAAATTAATTATTCGTTTATGATTTATAACCAAATTCATTATTTGTTGTTATTTTACAATAAACCAATAACTATTAAAGACTCGGAATTAATGAGTTTTAACCGAGCATAGTTGGTTATATTTTGATGGTCAAAAATTAGTCTACTGCCCACAAAAGAGTTAAAACTGCTCTAATTCTGCTGTTTTATACCTATAAACACACATACTCGCTCTCAAATCACCTCTAAAGTTAACATCTGCTATACTCAAAGTTAACATCTGCCATACTCAAAGTTAACATTTTGCTCTATACAAAGCTTAAAAGAATTGTAGTGCAAAATGTATTTTCCACTTGCTCACTTCTCAGGTTCTGCGAGTGATTGCTCATTAACAGTGTATACGTGTAATTCTACTATGGCTCAGACAAGCATATATCCTTACCGTGTATACATGTAAATGCACCATAGTCCATGAGTCTTCTATGTATCTGCAAAGGTCGGCGAGTTTATATTATAACTTTAGCTGATATAAAGAGTACTAAGTAGTTATCTGGTCTATTTTGTTAGCGATTAGTGTTTATCCAAGAAATATAAAAGCTTGGCATTACTTACTCTGTTTAACTCTTAAAAATTTCCATCTGCTTCTATATTATAATTCCGCCTATCACTCCCCTCCTATCAATACGCCTCCTCCAACCACTCTCGGTCATAAATATTCCAACCAACAATGCCCATTTGTCTCCAAAAATACGGCTGCCCATTCGCCTAAATCTATAGCCAATAATTAATCGACACCAACCATTCTAACAGCCATGTATAAATAGCCAATCAACATATTTAACACATTTATGCAATTAATACACTAATATTAAATATGTATTTTATATTCAACTAATCTTTCTAAACTTTAATTTATCTCCTTTATATCTTTAATACTTTTAATCAATTCAATTCAATCCTTTTTTCACTTTAATACTTAAAAATAAAAAATTACTCCCCTTTTTCATTATATTCATACATTTACGACCAGCCCATTAAACCCAGATTTCGTCTTTTATCACTACTAATCCTCCTTTTACGTATGTCAATACAACTCTCGAAAACTAAGTGCTAACAATTCATCACACCCACCCCCTTAATTTATTAACTGAACGAACGAGGAAAAAAATATATTCAAAATTAGCGATAAATTTTTTTTTTGTTATTTAATAAAGAATTGCTAGTTTCTAAAAGCTAAACAAATAAACTATGGTTGTAAATCTCGATCAGGCTGAAAAATGCTTGGAGCTAGCAAAGAAGCGGTACCAGGAAGGCGACCTTGAGGCTGCAATCAAATTCACAAACAAATCCATTCGTCTCCATAAACTCCCTCAAGCCGAAACTCTTTTAGAAAAACTTTCAAATGAGTTTAAAAACCAAAACCAAACTAAAAGTAGTTCTACCCCCTTTTCCTCGCAAACTTCCTCTACTGACTACAAAAAACCCACATCCACAACAATCAACAACAATAATAATAATTCCTCTCCAGCTCAGTACACCCCTGAACAGAAAGCTGCCGTCAATAAGATCTTGTCTCTTAAAAACGACCTCTACGCTGTACTAGGCCTCGACAAAACTGCTGACCAATCTAACATCAAAAAAGCTTATAGAAAGGTATCTACTCTCTCCTCCACCTCCCTTTATATCTATTAAATACCTATTTTATATATATATCCAATTTATATAATATGCATAACTATATGATTCATCAATTCTAGATGGCTCTGCAGTTTCATCCAGACAAAAACAAAGCCCCTGGCGCAGATGAAGCTTTCAAAAGTACTCTTCCTTATATATAGCACCTTAATTAATCTAGCATTTTCAAATATTTTATTAACTCTTGCTATTTGAAACTTTTTTAATTATAGTTGTTAGCAAGGCGTTTACTACGCTGAGCGATACTGACAAAAAGAGCACTTACGATATGTATGGCTCTGAAGCTTCTGAAAGAGCTACCTCTTCGCATTCCCAAAACTCTCACTTCTACTCAAACAATAGCAGAAACTTTGCCCACTTCGAGTCCGAAATCAACCCTGAAGACCTCTTCAATATGTTTTTCGGTGGTAATAAATAGTCCCTTCTATATTATTTTATTAATAGAATACTCCAGCTTAAAATATTAATTACTGAATTTATATAAATAAATAAATAAATATATTCATATGTTTTCTAGAGCAAGCAGGGTATAGTTTCGGGCCACGGATGCGAACGCGGACTTACAACTCGTACTCGACAGGAAACAGGTTTAGACAGCAGCAACATCAACATACTAATGCAGCACAGGGAGACCAAGGCGGGTTAATGAGGCAGCTGTACCCGATCCTTGTGTTTTTTGCAATAATGCTCTTCTCAAACTTTTTGAGTTCGTTCATGTCCGAGTCAGAGGCTAACTTCAGTTTCAAGCACACGCCGAAATACAATCTCAAGAAGTATACGAGCAGCCATAAAGTGCCGTACTACGTCAACCAGCGCGATTTCGTCAATAGCGACATCAGCCGCAGCAGGACCAAACTCGCGCGGTTCGAGAAGCAGGTAGTCAACAGCTACGTCAGCAATCTGCGCGAACAGTGCGAGTACCAGATGCAGCAGAAGAGGGAGCGCATCAACCAGGCGCAAGGGTTCCTCGGCTTGTTCCCTGACACCGACGCCCTCAACAGAGCGCGCAAGATTAAGCTTGAGTACTGCGACCTCCTCAACTCGTTCACATAGACTTTCCTTTTTTAATTTGTTTTACTTTATTATTTAATGTACAAATAAACCATCCAAGCAAAATAACTATCCCAACGTCTGATATAATCTTCAGTCTCAACATATTTGATCAATAAAAATAGATAATGAAAGAGTGGAGAAAATGAACAATTAAGATTAGTTTTATAGTATTTTATTAAGCAAATAAACGATAAAGAATATACAAGGGATAATAAATAAAAAAAATAAACTAAATAATGAAATGAATAAAGAGCAGGCTTTTTCACAAGGAGGAACGGACCTAATTCGAAATATCAAAGAGAAAATAGAGAAATGTTAGATTCACTCACTCTTACAAATAAATCAGATTATATAAAAGTAATAGATTGAGGAGCATGGATGAATGCGATTGAAAAATGTGAAGGCTGAAAAAAAAAGGCAAAAAAATGAGGGGGTCATTAACTGGTTTTCTAGGCCAGAACGTAATGCACGTCAACATGTAACTTTTATCTTTATAAAAAATTACTTCAGTGCCCAGTGCTAAATGTAATCATACCCCTCAACGACCTCACATGCCATCTCAAACACATCCCATCCATGGACCCCGGCTAAACTATGAAATTTTCTTCCATAATAAAATATATATAATACCGAACTGAAAAGCGTACCTCTTGGATATTAGTTTTTTGCTGCTGCTGCCTTTGTTTTTGGTAAAGAATAATAAACTAACAACAATTAATATAATAAGAAGCTGAAATATAACTATTTATACACTTTCAAATAATTTAAGTGTTGAACTTGCCTTTTATACCTTTTTTTTTTCCACCCCTCCTCCTCCTCCTCCTCTTCCCGACAAACTACAAATAAAATATAATCAATAAATGCCTCGCCGGAAATAAAAATATTAAAATCCGTAACTGCTAATTAATCAACTTCCCTCCCTAATATTTTTTGTTTTTTAATCTTTACTTACATCTCCTTCCTCACCCCCAAATCAATCCAATCATATGTGAATCCCCAGTTTATGAATAGACCAACAGATTCGCCCCATTATCTGAGCATTCAAACACCATTCGCCATCATTATTTGAACGTGCTTATTTATTGGATACTACTAACCAGCACTATTAAACAATCCAGTAGTTATAATTTATAACAAATGAGCCAATAGATGGACTTCGATTTACCAAACTGACCCTCAAGCACTTTTTTCATTTTTATTTTTTCAACGTGGATTTATTAGCTTACAAAAAGCCAGAGAGAAAAATAATAAAACCAATTGGATTTAATGTTGAACTTTTATTCTAATAGCTGAAACCCAGCAATATCTATTAATAATAAAAAAAGTGAAAAATGTCTAACACTCTAATAAATTAACATCCAACAAATCAACCAAAACCATAAAATCAAAAGTGTAGAATTTATAAAGTAAAAGTGTAGAATTTATAAAATAAAAGTGTAGAATTTAAGTAAAGCGTAAAATCAAAAAAAAAAAAAAAGGTAAATTGTCGAGTTTAAAAAAAAAAAGAATAGTTAGTATTTATTGTTGTTCAAATCGTCTGCGATGTTGTTGTTGTTGATCATGTAGCTCTGTGCTAACGAAAATGCGCCACCGCTACCATCGTAGCTGAACCCGCTAAACTGCTGCTGCACGGTTTCTGACAAATTGCTGTCTGGTATGTACGAGTCTTCCGGCAGCTCGGTCATAAACTCGTCTTCGAAATTGCTCGTGTCGAACGCTGAATTTACAAGCGGCTTGAATGGCGGGTCGTACTTCTTCCCTAGAAGCAAGTCCCAGTCTATCTCCGCAAAGAACTGCTGCGACTTTATCTCCGTAGCCCCATTGCTTCCAAGCCTGTACTCTGGGTCTCGAACCAAAAGCCCCTTTATCAGCGCTTTGGCTCTTGATCCCATCCCTGGTGGGAAAGTAAGCTTCTCCTCTAAAACTCGTCTGTACATCTCGTTTGGGTTTTCGCAGTAGAATGGCGGAAGTCCAGTCAGCATTTCGTATAGCAATATCCCAAATGTCCACCAGTCTACTGTTCTAGTATACCCGTGCCCTAACAGAAGCTCCGGTGCCAAGTACTCTGGCGTACCACAAAAAGTGTTTGTTTTCTGCTCGTCTGTCATGTTCAGCTTACACAGCCCAAAATCACATAGCGCCACATGCCCGCTATAATCAAGCAAAATGTTCTCTGGCTTCAAGTCTCTGTAAACAACGTCATATGAGTGCAGGCATTCAAGCGCACACAACAGTTCTGCTGCATAAAATCTACTCAAATGCTGGTCGAATTTACCCTCCCGGTGCAAGTGGTGGAACAATTCTCCCCCATTAATAAACGCTAGCACTAAATACAACTTCTCGGGTGTTTGAAACGAAAACTTAAGCGGAACTATAAACGGGTGGTTGATCTTTGCAAGGACGTTTCGCTCTGCTAGAGTATGCGCTACCTCTGACCTCATAATTATCTTGGACTTTGATAGCACTTTCATAGCATAAATACGCCCTGTGTCGCGCTTGCGTACCTGGAAAACTTTCCCAAAACTTCCTCTACCTATGACTTTCAGTAAATCGAACTGGTCAATATTCAGTTTCTCTGTTTCTTTCATATTAAAGCTGTATTGTAAGTGGATGTATCCTGATACATCTAGTTGGTACCACTCATCTATAAGTCTCTAATAAATAAAAAAAATTATAAAATGTTATTAAAACGTTGATTATGGGGGAAAATACTTGAAATATGAATTAGAATTTTTTTATTTAATAATAAAAGAGAAAAGTGCTTACATCGTTGAAAATTGGAGTGAATTTGGTTTTTCCTAGAAATACTGTGATAAAGCATTTTCCTGAGCCTTGAGTTCTGCCAGCAGCCTGGCCTGGAGGAATATTCTGTTCAATTTGCTGGTATAATGAGACTGTTACATCGGATTTTCTTGAAACATCGCTAAAAATTACAGTATATATAAATAAATATATAAATGGAAGAACTTTTATGTAACTATGGGGGGGGGGAGGGGATGGAGAGAAAAGTGACTTACAAGTTGGCGCGGTATTCCCATACGGGATTGATCATGTCGCCACCAAGGGGTGCGGCAATAACTTCGTTCTTGTCAAAAGAAATGACGGCGAAAGGGCGTTGTTGAACGTCGTTTTTGTACTTGGTATAGTGTGAGGCGATGAATTGCGCACGGTTAGGGGTGATTACGCTTTTACCGCAAATGATCTTTACAGTAAGAATACCAACACGTCGTTCAGAATCGAGGTTTTCAGAACTATCGGTCAAGTGAGGGCTATTCTGAGCGCGCACTTGGTTTTGGGTAGCAGGGTCGCTTCGAGTGGCGGTTTGGTGTTGTACGTCCAAGTTAGGAGGAGCATTGCGTGGGGAGGAGAGGGGCTTTGCGATGGCGGGTTGAGGTACGGCATTCTGTTTATGTTGGTCAAGGGAGAGGTTTTTGAGGTTGTTTTCTAGCTGGGGACTGTTGTTGTTTTTGAGAAGAGCTTTTGCAGAGAAATCGTCAGATAGAGCATCTTTGGAGGACTTGTCAGTCTCTGGTTTAGCGTTCTTTTTTTGCTCTATAGTCAAACAAAAGTATGAGGGTATAAGGTTAATAAAAAAGATAGGATATATTAAATTGGTGGTTTGGGAAGGTATTGAGTAGAGGAGAGAGGGAGGGGGGGGAAGAGAACGAGATAGGTAGGGCAGGTTTGTTAATATAGATACTGGATATTTGGTATAAACAGGGCTGTACTTACTAGGTCTTAGCCAAGACATATTTTCTAATTTACGGATGCTAACAAAATCTACAGTTGGTTTATATGGCAATAGTGTATATTAAGGATAATATTAGTAGTACACGAGAATACGGAGGAGGGGGCAGCACTAGTTTAGTGAACCTGTAGAAATAGAGCTGGGTAGCGGAAGGTTTATTGATTTAGAGATAAGGTCTGAGGCGGTGGGTGTTGAGATAAGTAGAAGGGATTAAAAGGTCAGTAATAAACTCTTATATTCAAATATACTCAGATAAAGCAGCAAAAAATTAGCTAGGAGTAACTTTCAGTATTAGTTTGAGCTGTCTTTCTATTTTTTTTTTTTTGGCTCTAAAAACCTATTATTATAAAAATCATTCAACAATCATTTAATTCTCATATAAATAAATATTTGCAATAGTAAAAAAGACGGTGCGTTCTGGTTGGTCTATCTACTTTATGCTGACAAATGGCATACAGCAAATCTCACAAACATAAATGCCTGCCCACATTTCGTCTGCTTTTCACGCTTCATTTAGCACCATTTATGGTCTTTTCGCACCTTTTACGCTTACTGATTTCTGCATCGATTTCTATAAGATTCTAAGCGCAATTTGCTATCTCTTATAAATCCCGGCGAAATAAAACCAGCTTTTGTATTCCGCCCGAATAAGCCGCTTGAATGAGTGTCGAAATTTTCACAAACAATACTAATTGGTAGAGCCCATCTAGAATCAGTAGATTGCAGCCAACAAGGGACCTGCGCAGCTTTGATCGGGCAAAAAAAAAACGGGCCTGACTAGCTCTCTGTCCAATAGTTTTGCGCTGAACACACATCATCTGAGAACAGTGCCCAATAGCACTTTGGAGATCATACTAACTAGATGCGAAGTGCATCCCTCCAATAATAACTTCTAACCTGAACTTCCCAGCAACAAATGCAGCCAGATAAATGACCAATTGTATTGCTTTATTTCCACTCGCCATATCCTGGCTGTCAATCACCTCCTCTAACTAGTGCTTATTTATTTGTCGACTTATCCTTTTTTTTTATAGCATGCAGCCTAAAAAGTCCATTCTTTAGTAAAAACGCAGAAATAGCATTCAAGTCTGGATAAAAAACACAGCAACTACGCTCCAACCATCTCCCATCTAATCTCCATAAAGATTATTGGTCGCTTGGCCCCACATATATACTCATTGTTTGGCGCTTTACCCCCCAATAGTCTCACCTGCTCTGGTGCATGCCTACTATTCTCAGGTTTAGCCAACCTTTTTGCACCATCGCCTGAGCACACAAACAAATTCCGTTCAAGTAAATATCTATACTATCCAATTCGATTTTTTGCCCCTTTCGCTTTCGATAGACTATTTTTGATCCTCCTGATATATCCAACTATATTCAACTAAAATACTTTAAAACTGACCTATGATAATTATTGGTATACTGTAACTTTTCTGCAAATAATATACTTGAAAATAAGTCATAAGCGAACCAACAATTTCGTTTTTTTTCTCAAGGTAAAGGTACTTGAATACTCTTTCATTCAACTAGTTCCTTGTTCTGAAATAATCGCATGCTTTTGCATTCAAATGGATTTTCATGCTTAGCAGTATACTCGATAGATCAACAAGTAAATAAGTAAATAAGCATACAAGTACATGTAAAGTTGAATCTTGTTAGAAATTACTGACCCCCCCCTCACTTACTACTCATGAAAAACTCGTTTCTGATTTTGTTAGCTTTTTTCAAAATACCTTAATGGACTAGTAGTGCCATTTTACGCGTTTATCATATTCTACATTGACTAGTAGTGTCATTTTCATCGACTAATAAATCAAAATTAAATTATCTAGTTATCGCACTACGACCTAGTTTTTATATCAAATTTTACCTCCAATATCTGCCTTGCTATTCTCCAACAATATAAATCAATTTTACTTATAAATAATTTATACTAATTTAAAAATCCATATAAAAATTTTTAGCAAACCACTTTTATTTAACCATTTTATTAATTAATCTAGAAAACTTTAGCTTTATGCATTCACTAAAAATTTGCCTTGTACCCATTGGTAATTTTTATTTTAAATCATTTAAACTATTCATCGAATAAATTATAAAAGCCTAGAAATCGAATAATATTACCTTTAATTTAAAATATTACATATTTATAAATTTTATCTTATAATTAACTTTAATCATAATTTAAATAAGCATGAAAGAATTATTATATATATTTCCAAATTTTAATAAATAACAACTCTATAAAAAAAATTTAACTACCATTTTCAGGTTTCCGAATACCAATAATTATAACCTTTGCATGCATTAATCATAGATATTTAATGACCACATTTACTTATACTATTTAACATATACTTGATCTCGGCTTTAAACAGATTTATCAAGATACTTGATTCCCTATCTTTTCAATAATATTTGTACCAAATAAATCTCAAAAAACCATCTATTTATATTAGTACGAAAAAAAAGTCTCGATATTCTTTTATAATATGATAACGGTGCAGCGAAGAATTTATATCGAATTTAAATGTATACAGATTTAAAATTCATCATACTAAATAATTCATAAAAACTGGTTTTAGTCAGGAAAAAAAATCAAACGAATAAATTTAATGTATATTATATCACTTAAGAAATCATTTCATTATAAATACTTACTTTTATTAATCAGCAAGAATATGAAAATTGTCATAGATAGTTCCAAAAACTGCTTTTATTTACAATTAAGAATTTTAGTTTGGTTGCATGAAATTTGTAAGTTAATAATATAAATATAAGATAAAAAAATGTACTGACAGTAATGATTTATACGATATATTTTATTGATTTCAAGATTTTGGAGAGCTTTAACTCATAACCCTTATTAAATAATTATAATAAGATAAAAGCTACTAAAAAATTTTTTTCTATAAAAATATATTAAAGCTTTTATGTCGACTATGAGTTTTAATTTCGATAATTTTTACTGTTATTTTAAAAGAAATGGTTCTATTTATTAAAATTATGTTACATGACTATTTTCCAAATTGTTTATTATTATTAATAATTTCAAAACTCGAGTTTAATATAAATTCTTCATTTCATTTCAAAGCTGCATTTTGTTTTTATTTACACAAACACACTAAATTCAACTTTTAATTATTAGAACTTTTGTTTTCATTTTAAAATTTTCTATTATTTCATTTTGAATTATAACTATCTAAAATCAATTAAAACCTGCTTGTAGGATTTAATTTAATCATTCAATAATGGTCTTTATTTCGATTATCTTTTTTTCGAAAAATTATAATACCTTATTATTATTTTTTTTTTTTTCGCTAGTGCTGATCAATAACAATGTTACTAGTTTTATAAAGAGAGTTTATTAACATAAATTTTGACGATAGTAATATTTTGGCGTTACTAAGATATCGTTTAATTATAACTTGACTTCAATAAAGTTTATTAACAAATATATTGATTCTCACAAAGAAAATATATATTATAATGAAGTTTAATGTTATTAAAGTAAATTTTTTAAATGTTTTTTTCTTATTAAAAATACTTATAGCTATGTGCTATTTTCGTGCTACTAAAAAAAATTTTTTTAATAATTCTGACGATATTGAAAAGTTTAAAAAACTCATTCACACTATTTATAAAGACATAAATAGGAAAAAAAATTTTTTACTGTTATTATAAAATAATAAAATAAAGTGTTTATTCCTGATTGAAAAAAAGTAGGCTTTTTCTGTTTATATCCACTAAAATTATTATAAATAACCAATACTGATCTTGAAAATTCAGAAATGTATTAAAATACGTTGGTTCAATTATTTTAGTTTGATATATCTTCAAAATTTAGATAATAAATAAAAATAAAGAGTTCAAATTAAAAAAATAAAAATTTTTAGTGGTATAAAAAACCTTGGCGATGAATAACTTTAAATTATAATGGTTTATTTATAGTCATCGCTCGATAATGAGTTTTATTTAACATGTATAATATCAACTAATATAAAAATATTTTCTCATTTATATTATTACTATTGTAAATATATTTACGGTTATTAAGAAATGGCAATCAATAAATAAATATAAAATCAAATCAATTTGAATAGTCTTTAAATTATTAAATTTAGTCAATTCAAATTAAAATTGAAAAATATATGTTTAATCAAAATGAAAAAAATGGGATATTTTAAATAATAAATACATTGAGGTTTATATAAATTTAAAAATGAATAAATTATATAAAAAATATCCTAAAAAATAGAAAGTAGAAAATCAAAGAGTATAATTTATTTTTTTCATTCACCAATTAAAATTTATACTAGTGAATTTATTTAAATTTTTTACTATAAAATAATATTTTTATCTTTATAAAAATTAACAAAATATAGGAAATAAAGCATTAAAGATCAAAAATTACAATTATCAAAAAAATCTTCCTTAATTAATATATAATAGAACTGAAATTATATAAAAATATATGTATATTAATACAAATTTAAGAATCATATTAATTATCATTTTAATTGGTAAGAAAGGTGTAATAAATAAGAAATTAAAAAATCATTAGAATT
>LSSN01003710.1:0-12833 GCA_001970855.1 Smittium culicis | reverse complement strand
CAAACAAAAAATAAAAAAAAGATATTAATAAATATCATTAATACACATATACCAGCCGACAATACAAGGAAAAAAAGGTCTATTGACGAAATTTTCAGCCATATAAGTAAGACCAAAAAAAAAAATTCGCAAAAATTTTTTTGCTTGGCGACTACAATATGAATGTTGGTGCGTCGAATAAATTCGTGAGCAAGCTTGGAGCTGGGCTCCAAGCCGCTAAAGTAACAAACTCAACAGGATCGCGATGGAACAAACTAAAAACAGGTCGTATGATTGACCACATGAATTATAGTGGGTCGCTAGGAAGAGAAAACTTCTGCATAGTAAACAAAAAAATAGACCTAAGCGATCATTTCCCTATAATATCACAATGGAGCTTTGATGCAATAAAAACGGTGCAAAAAAAACCAAAAATTAATACTAGTAAAATAAGCATAATTTCTAGCCAATTAATAAATAGCAATAAATTTGCAGCGCAAAGTTCATCAAAATCAACACTTGAAGAGCTTTGCAAGCACACAATAAAAACGGTATGGAAAGAAACACAGGCTATGAATGCAGTGACGACTCCAAGCGACTAGAAAACCGAACCTCTAAGCAAGAGAGCTCTCACCTGTATCAAAAAAAGGCGAAATGCGTTCAAAAAATTTAGGAGTGGTAAAATTGGCGAATCAGATTACGTAAGCTCAAAATTGATCACAATTAAAACTATAAAATTCGACCTAAAAACAAAATATAGTAAAAGAATGAAAATGATTGCCAACCAATTAATTTTCAACGATTCCAAAAAGCTTTGGAATTTTATTAATTCATACACTGGGAAATCGTTTAAAAGCATCGCCGATGGCCCAGTGTACGATAAAAATAAAAATTTAACTACTGAAAAACAAGAAAAAATCAAAATTTGGACAAACCACTTTGGCGAACTTGCCAAAGACGCTACTGGAAACAGCCGATGTTCCAATAAGTGGGAAAATCTTATCATTAGAGACTGTGACTATTACCCAGAATGTGATAACAGTATATTATGGTCTGATATCACCCAGGCACTTGCAGATACACCAAATAACAAAGCTCCGGGAGCTGATGGTGTGCCATCTGAGGTATGGAAACTAGTGATGGCTGAGCCATCGCCTACATCACCACTAGCCAAAATAATAAATAAAATTATCAATTTAATGTATGACTCTAGGGATATACCCCAGTGCCTTGAAACCTCAGTAGTGGTCCCAGTACCTAAAAAAGGTGACCTGAAGGACCCCGATAACTACCGAGGGATATCACAGATCCCAACACTGGCGAAACTGGTGGCCAAAATCGTGGCCACCAAACTCAGCAAAATCGATGAAAAATATAGTATATTAGTAAAAGAGCAAGCTGAATTTCGGAATTTCGAGGAGTGTGCGAGCCAAGCGACCACTCTATACGAAATAGTCCGCCGACGGAAAATTCAGAACAAGGAAACATGGCTGTTCTATATCGACTATAGCAAAGCCTACGACCGGGTCCTCCATATGGCCTTACTGCATAAACTGCGATCAGTGGGCATTGGGGGAAAACTTCTAAATATGATCAAGGGCATGTATGATGTCCCGAAAATCGCAGTTAGAGTTGCGAATGAAGTTTACAATCCCATTGAATACCTCTGGGGAGTGCGTCAAGGGTGCCCAGCCTCGCCGATACTCTTCGATTTTTACATCAGCGATATATTTAGGAACATACGCGGTGTGCGGGTGCCTGGGCTCACCTCACGCATACCAGGACTACTGTTTGCCGACGATGCCGTGCTATTGGCCGAATCATCAGTCGATCTGCAAACCGCACTGAACACCATAACCGAATGGTTGGATACTTGGGAAATGGCTGTGAATGCCTCCAAGTGCGGGATAATGGCTATAAGCGGGGAGTTGACCACTGGTATGACCCTGCAGGGCCAAAAAGTCGACTCCACCGACCAGTACACCTACTTGGGCTATATTATGAATAGCAAGTGGGATGTATCTGGGACGATCAAGAACAACAAGAATAAGGTCAGGAAGGCTGTATACGCTGCGTACAGCTTCCTGAGACGGTCTGATGTTCTCACAGCACTAAAAATCAGATTCATCAATTCGGTTCTGATGCCGATTGGATGTTACGGTGCGGAGACATTTGGCATGAGCGAAGCCAAATGCAAGCCCATAAAGTCAGAAATCGGCAAGGCAATCCGAATGGTTGCCAATGTCGGAAAATCAGCGGCCATGGAACGTATCAGGGACGAACTGGGCATAAGCTCAGTGCTCATGCGCACCAGCACAGCCCGTGAGCGTGCATACCATAAGTGGCCAACATCAAAAACATGGATCGCCGATCTTATCAAGGCTCCGATGAAGGCCCGGATGGCCACCTGGGTGACCGGAAGCGCTCGATGGATCGAAATTTTTTACTCTTAATATTCAAAAAAACAGGGGGCAATTGAAAAAATAGTCAAAATTTTATTGGAAAATTGCAAAAATAGTCAAACTTGATGGAGATTTGCAAAACTAATCAAAATCAAGTGCATATTTGCAAAACTAGTCAAATTAAAGTGCACATTTGCAAAAATAGTCAAAAAAAAACAATTTAATCCAATAAAAATGTAGTTCAAAATAATTTAAATTTAATGTTTCAATTTCTGAATTTTTTTTTGCTTGTATGCTTAACTAGCGTTTAGAGGGTAATTTAAAATATCAAATGATTCTTTCTGTTTGACACTTTCACGGGCGGTAAACTATTTTTGATCTACAAGATATAGCCAACTCTGTTCAGTTATTTTACTTAAATTCTGAATACTTAAGAAATATTGGTATATTGAATAATAACGTCAAATAATAAATTTATTTAAAATTATAAGCGAATAAATGAAATAGCTTCTTTAAAGTGTATTGGACGGGAAAGGGTTAAAAACTAAAGACTCGCCTTAATTGGCAACAACTTCGATATTTCATGAGAGCTTGATTTAATTAAATTTTCGTTAACTTAGGCTTAAATTCATAATTAGATTATTAACATTATGCTTTTATTTTAATTATATGACAAGTATACTTTGTTTAAATTTATAAAGTTATTAATATGAAAATAATTAAAATTCAAGAATTTTGTATTTGAATTAAGGTTTTTTTAGCCCTTTCCTGTCCAACACTCTTTATAAAAATCAGATTTATAATAAGTTTATTATTTGCTGCTAAAATACAAAAATCCAGTATTTCTTAAATCCTCAGAGTTAAAGTGCTTTAATTTAACGCTGTTGGCTATATTAGTAGTTTTAAAATAGCCAACCGACCATGAAAGTTTAACCCTTTCGCGAGCAGTAGACTTTTTTTGATCTATAAAGTATAGTCAACAGTGTTAAATTAAAAATGTTTAACTCTGAGGTTTTAAAAGATATTAGTTTATTGTAAAATAACAACAAATAATAAATTCGCTTATAAATCATAAAAAAATCAATAAATTCGATTTTTTTATGATTATTGGACGGGAAAAGGTTAAAATATAATTTTTTTAGACTAGAAATGTTGTTACAATACTGAGAATATAGAATTTTTATAACATTCCATTTCTTTCGCTCGAAGAAACAGCTTATTAGACAGTTCAGTTGGTTGATTTATTGCACTTACTTTTTAGTTAAGATGTTGATACAACGGCAAAGGAACATAAATTTATTATGATTTATGCTTTTATTGTGCCTTATAACAGCTTTAATATTTTTTATTTTACAATATCGCATAGTTTCTAGTAATTTAGCAAAGCAATAAAAATACGTTTAGCCCTTTAATATGCACATACGTTAAAAATGAAATTTATTTATTTGCTACGAGTTTTAAGTTTGTACATTATTTGCTACTATGGTGTGCAAGCCAATAAATTATCTATCTTTAGAATTAAATTAGTTAAATGTTCATTATTGGCCAAATAATTACCTACCAGTCATGAAAAGGCTATAGTGTAGATTATAAAAACTAAATATAGAAATTTAAAGAAAAATAGTCAAAATATCCAAAATAGACCTTTCAATATTTTTATTGGCTTAAATTGTTTTTTTTTGACTAGTTTTGCAAATATTCACTTGATTTTGATTATTTTTGCAAATTCTCATCAAGTTTGACTATTTTTGCAATTTACCCAAAGAACAGACTATAATCACGATAGTCGAGCTGAAAAGACGAAATAACCGGTCTGAAATCCACCAGTGATGATTATACAGTAAAATCGGGTGAAAATTTAACTATAATTTTTATAAATAATTACTCGGGCCTCAATATGATCCTTAAATAACATTGATAAAATGCGTATGGGAACAATACTTACTATCAAGCTCCTCACGAACATCAAAATCGTCGACCAAAAATTCAAATTTTTTTGCTCCTACTGCAACTTTTATGTTCCTGAGACTGCCAATCATATATTTCTGAGCTGGACCCCGACGTGAGTTCGCCGATTATCACGATCGGCCGGTTCATACCGAAGCCGATCAATTCTGACGAAAAATTTTTATTTATGAATTTCAATGAATTCCTGTTGGTGCTAATTATCAATCCCCTTGTGGAAGTCAAAAAAATCATTTAGCTAGCTTTTAGATAGAACAGCCACAAAAATATTGAGAAGGATGCTGCAAAATTTATGAACGACATCCGCGTGCTCAGATCATGTAATCTTAATAATTTAATTGAATCACTAGCTCATTTGTATATAATTATCTGTGTATATGGAATTCTAGAGCCGAGGGGGGGTTGGTTGAATGTTCATTTTTTTTAAATATTTTTTTAACTTTCGAAATATTTTTAAATCGTTCTGTTTATAATTATAATTTATGATAATAAACTTTTAAAAAAAATTATACCCTTATAATAAAAAATCTAGGAGATAATTTCAGATAAATTAAATTTTTAGGTATATACTATCAAAAATTAACTATAAAGAATAATTTGTATAAATGAGCTATAAGATATTTAACGTTATTACGCAAATCATTTAAAATAAATGCGTTGTAATAATGAAGCTAGTAGAATTGTTTGAATTCTAATATTGTTACATAGCTAGATAATACTATAGATTTATTGAGTTTTTTCTGGTATGCTGGCAGTGAAATATTATCTTTGAAGTATATGAATTAATGCAGCTTCATGATTATGATTCCTTATGTCTACTAAAGCTATGTTTATGAGATCTTTTCTTATTTAATACACAATTGTAATACCATAAGTATAATTTGTGTATTTAATAGTATTATTAATTTTACTTGATTTTTATAAATAGTATGCTTGATTTTCTTAGTTTATATTGATGTAAAACTTGATGTGGGAATATTTCTATTTTTTCTGGGAAAGCACAAGCTTACTATAAAATTATAATTTTTAATTACAGTTTTTCTTCTATTCAAAATAAATAATTAGCAAAATAAAATATTTTTAATAGCCGATAATAAATTAAAAAAGTCTTTTGGCTTTTCACATTTAATATTTTTATTAGGTTTATTAGAATTTTTAAAAATTAGATATAAATTTAGACATTAAAATTTAATTTATACATAGTAGTATAAAGTGATCATGAAGAATTCATAGAAATTCTTATATTGTTTTTATATTATTTACTAGTAGTTATTATGCTTCTGCTAATTGATTGTATACCTTGTATATAAGTTCTATATTTTACCTATGTGGTAAAAAAGAGTTCAAAATTAGTTTTTATTATTTTTGAATTAAGTCTATAAATTCGCATTTTTATTCGTAAAATAAAATTTTTGAATAATTGGTGTATTTAACTCCTAAGAGTGAAATACCTTGCCGTGGTTTAGGGGCTTATGTAGTGTACTTTTCTAAGTACACTATACTAAAATTTCACACAGTGTTGCACTATTCTTGGTCGGGGATAGTGAAGGCAACGCGCAGCGATTCGGAGGACAGCGATTCCAGAGAAGGACCATCTAGAAACAGGAGGAACCGACTCGTTTAGCACAGTCTGAGACATTATCTGTGCACAAGTCCAGCGTTCGACAGCATTACGGAACTCAGCCGTTTAGCAGCTTATTGTAGGAGAGCCAGGTCGATCATTCCCACGTTTGGGTAGGAGCCTATTTTTTATTAATCCTGTTAGATGTAGGCTCTGACTAGGAGCTCAATGAACTCAACGAATTCAATTTTGTTGGAACGAGCTTAATTCCATGACTGCTTGTAACTTCAGTCATCCAGCCTACTTGAAGCAATGCCTGGGTGGATCTTTCGGTTGGTAGATTGATCCCATTTCCCTTTAGGTACGCAGACGGTAGACCGGCAGAGGAATTTATTAGTATTAGAATATTAGTTTTTGTAAGCCTTGCACCGAATTTCTATTTTTTTAGTTTATTTACCGCGTATTTTCTATTATTGTTATCGTACCAATAAAATTCCGTGATTAAAAAAAAAAAAAGATTGGTGTATATAATTTCATAGACCATTGCATTTTTTATTTACCACATGAACCCTGATTAATTTTTGGCATAGAATTTACGGCACTCATTTCGATCTTCGTTCTTTAAATTTAATACTTAAGATTGGTTTTATTTTTAAACTTTACTTTATTTAAGATCATTTATTTATATGTTATTCGATTCTGATATCTCACGGATAGTATGTAGGAGTTAAGGATAAATAATTTGTTGGGTTTAATGGCTGTTATTTTATAACTTCAATTTGAGAATCCGTATTTTTCGCTTTTATTATTCCTTTTTTTTTTTCTTAATTTAAATAAAGTTTAATACAAAATACGCGATATTATTCGATTTTATTTATAAAATGCTCGAAATAATAAAATCTAGTATAATAGATCGGAAAATGAGTTGATAGCAACTATATATTATGAATTCGCTTTAGTATTTTAATATACAAATTTTATTTAATTTTACGTATTGCATATCTATTGTCTCGATCATCTAATTATTCAAGTATTAAGGTAAAGTATTTATCAAAAATGCAAAAAATAAAGAGTAATATCATATGATGGGTATAATCAACGTATCGAATTTATTATTATACTTTGCTTTATAAAAAATCATTAAATTTTGAGGAGTATCGAAAGTGTTAAACTTTTTTAAAGTCAAAATAATATCATATTAGCTATTTCGTAAAAGATTAACTAAAATCAAAATTAATTTTTCAACCCTTTTTGTAGAAATCTGATAAAAAATCTCTAGATATCCCCGAGAGTTTATTTTTAATCCGGTATTCTGATATGGCCCCAAGTTTAGTTACAATATTTTATCGTTTAAGATTTTTGAAATTTCGAGGAAAATTTTCTTTTAAAAAAATTAGCAACTTTTTAAATAGTGAGAATTTCAATGGATGTAGTGACAGAAATAACTAAATTTTGTTTAATTTTATAAAATAATGATAATTTTGTTCTAGTTGGATATAAAAAGTATTCATATAACCAGTTGGACTAAAAATTAATATATTTTAAATTTCATGTTTCAAACGGGTATTAATCTTGGAATTTAAATTTATCACGTCAACTAATCACTGAGATAGAAATTTCATGGAAATTAATGTACCGAGTTTGCACAAAATAAACGGTGTTTGTAATTAGGTAACGGTCTATGATAAAATAGGATATCTTTTGTATATTTTTATCATTAATTATTATCCTCAGCATTTTTTTGAATTACTGAAACTTATAAACATCACAATATAGATACATAATGACTCAGAATAAATTATGCTGCTCAAGGACGAATTTTTACAAAATCTAAAATCTTATTTATTTATCATTCGTAGCATCCAAATATAAATTCAATAGATCACATTTGAATGCGCCTTAAAAGAAAGTGTAAATTCAGACTAATAACATAATTTATTTAAAAATTATATACGCTGAAACAGCTTATTGTCACCATCATAAATATTCTAGAGGTAGTATTTAGCATAAATGCTGAAATTAGTGATCTATTCACAACTAAAATATTCATATAAATATAAAATTAAAACTAAATGACTTTTTTTTTTATAGTTTATACTATATAAAATTACAATTAAACAAAATTAGGTGTAAAAATAAATAGAAAATTTTAGTAGATATTTTTTCTTCCACGTACCTAGCCTTTATCTCTAGGCTTTTTTAATATAAACTTGTTATGTTTTCTTTCGAATTTAGCTTTATTTTATTACAATTTAAATCTTCCTAATTTAAAAGGAAAATTAACTTAGAACTCTCAAAATTTATAATTTAAATAAAAGAAAAGATGGGTGATCCTTTTATACTCTAGAGACCGTCCATTATTTCTTCCATTAACTCTCCAACTCATCTTTGTACTAGCTTTGAAACGGATATCTCAAGGGTATCCGTATATCTGCAAATTAATAAATAAATAAATGACCTATTATAAATATATGAACCCCATTGATAGCGTAATTTTATCTTAAGCATAAAGATTATTCTGTAAAAAATCAAAAGACAAAAAAATCCGCAACTGAATTATGCACTATTAGAGGTAGAATCTAGATAGTGTCAAGTTTAATGTTAACAAATAAGCTTCAATTAGCTAATAGTTTATCTCTAAAACGAATAAAGTACTAATAATAACTAAAATTAGTTTTGTAACCGATTTATTTAATAACTAAATGATTAAATAAAATAAGTAGTAAAAATAAAGCTTAAGGATCTTTTAATTATTTGCTGAAAAAAAAAAAAAAAAACTATTGAATTATTTTATTCTCGGGAAATTCGGGGGCCTTTTCTTTGTTTTTTTTTTTTTGACTTTTTATATCTTTTGGTTTTTTTCTCTGTTTTTTGTTTTTATAATTTTTTTTGCTTTTTATCTTTTTATCTTACTAAATATAAATACAAAAATTTAAAATTTTAAAAACATCTAAACTAATTTTGTTTAGATTTTCTGAATAAATATTTTATCATTTTCTATTTGTTTTGAAAGTCACCGTTTGCAGGTAATTTTTTTTTTTTTTGTAATGCTATAATTTATGAATTCTCCTATTTGAAGTTTTTTTTTATTTTTTATTTTTTTTTACATTAACAGGTATCCGACAATATATTCTACTCCTTTTGCGATCCCACTACGAAGAATTAATATTCTTTTGATAAAAAAAAGAAATTTCTTCAATAATAGACCACTGTTTAAACAGATACTTAGGAAACCTCCAATTTCACAATTATTCTTTCACATTTTATATTGATAAAACTCAAAATATCCTATGGATATACTTATATTTTTTATGGAGTCCTAATTGTAGACTTATGCCACGAAATTAAGTATTTGTCTGGAAAATAGCATTTATATACCGTTTTAATTAAAGTAAAAGTAATAATTTTATCATAAATGTCAGATTTTTTATAGCCTTCATTTATAAAAAGGAATCATTAAGATAAAAATTTTAGAAATACAAGTTTTATAAATTCTTGGAATTTATGAGCGTATTTTGAAATGAATAATTAGATTTTGTTATGTTTTTACATTATATCTCGAATAATATTGTGAAAAGATATAATAATGATTTAATACGACTCGTTTATCAAACTTTATTTAGATATAATTTTGATGTAAATAAAAATGATCCATATGAACTTCAGAATCTTCTAGCATTTATTAAAATGATTATTTTTATTCAACTAAATTTACAAGTTTTTTTTTTTACTTATCCTTTTAATTAAGTATAGATATCATTTATCTTGGTTAATTAGGTCGTTTAAACTGTTTTACTTCATGATAACTAAACGCCTTATATTTTCAAATAAAAAACCAATTTTTTTTATTTTAATTTTTTAGATTATATTACTATGGGTGACTTATGATAGAATCTTGAAATTGTGTTTATTATAATGAGTATACTATTTTTTAACTTTTATAATCCAAATTTCAATTTTTCATGTAATCGCTTTATCAATGAATCGCAAATTTTGTGAAGCTACATAAATATTTAATGGAAAAATATTCCTAACATTTAAATTATGAGAAATAAAGTTTTATAAAAAAAAATCAATATATAGACGTTTAATTCTAGGGTAATTATTAGAATTATAAAAAAAATAAGAAGATATATTAGTATCCTAAACTATATGAAACATTTGAAGAACTAATAAAATTTTTCTAAAAAAAAATAAATATAACAAGAAATTGAGCCAAAATTGGATTATAGGATTTTAATCTTTACATAGAGTTTTAAAAAATAACAATAAATACTTGAAATGCTTATAACTAAAATAATTTTTTATTTTTAAAACGATGTTGAAATATCCTTCAGTGATTAATAAAAAAAGTATGAAAATTTTAATTTAAATAAATTTTTTATAAATATACCTTTAGATTAATCTATTCGTTTTTGAGTATTTTTGGTTATAGATAGAATTTCTCTAAACTTCATATAATTTAAAGTTTTCCGCAATATATGCCTTAATGAAATTTTAATATTAAATCATTATGAACCTTATTGAATTTTCAATTTATTTTTGTAAAATAAGTTTTATTTTGACGCATAAACTTCGATTTTGTGTATTTATTTTATTAAATTAAACACGAAATAGTTATTTTAATTTAATCTAAACATCTTTATTGTGTTCTGTGCTAAATAATATACACTCTCTAATAAAAATAAAGATAGTCAAATAAGTTATATTCTTGAATGGTATTCTTAAGCGGTTAAAGCTGTGTAAATTATAATCTCATATATAAAAAAGAAAAGTAATTACTCTAGATATTTCTGTAACATCCATTCAGTAGCTATTATTTTTAATAAAATTCTAAAAAAAAAATTTTTATTAATGTTACTAGCTGATTTTGAAAAAATTTTATATAAAGATATTTTCACACATACAGCTTATAATGATTTAATCAATTTACTTGTGTTTGTGGTTTATATTGCAATAAAAGAAAAAATGAAATGAACTCGATTAAAAAAACTATATTTTAGAAAAGATTGATGTTTTTAGTTATTTACTAAAATTATATTCAAATTTTTAAGCTCTTGGGTTAAAACAAAGTTAATATTTGCTAGTTTAAATTCTATATTATTAGATATTTAAATAATAAAATCAGATATTATGATTGGTTTAGAGAAAAAAGAGAAGGTAATCTAAAAATAAATTGTGAGAATATTCATTTAATATTTTTATTTCTTGAGCTAGCTTATTGATTGAGTAGACGTAATGATACTAAACTCTAATGAGCATAATACTGAAGACAGTGATCTTTTTAGTAGTAGCCTTTAATTACTGATTTATTTACTAAGTTTGACTGCGCCAAGTTTATTTTTTACTCTGCTTGAACTGGCAGGCTTCTATTAAAATGAAATATGGTTAAATTATTGAGTAATAGCTAATTAAAAAGCGATCAAAAAAAAAAGTATAGTAAATATTTTAATAATTCTCTGTACTCAGAAATATTTTTGATAAATTAGAGAGAACGGCGATTTACCTTATTAAGAAGCTTTGACGTTTTTAAAGAGCTAACAACTTTTGGAGATTGCGAAGTTTTAAACGAATCAATTGAAGAGTTTGATTGAGAGAAAATATTGGTATTAATTCCATCTGAAGTTGTTTTAGGACTATTAGCTCCATTTCCGGGGTTGGATTTAAAGTTAAACTCCCAATCAGAAGGGTCTGCATCCCAATCGTTTGAGCTGCCATTCTTTTTTAAATCAGAAAACGAATCTATATTATTATTATTTGGAAGATTGTTTTTCAAAGCGGAAATGTGGAGGCTATTGAATGATTCGTCTTTAATTCCAACATTTTTAGCTGCTTAAAAAATAAAAAACAGCAGATATAGTTAGGGCATAATGTACATGGAGATAGAATGATATAATCTAAAATCAGAGTTATAGTTTTATATAATCTTACCCTGACTGGTGCTATTTTGTAAAATATTTTTGTTTGATGACTGCTTTAAACCTTAATAAAAATGGAGTCAATTGTAAAGTTAATTAAAGGTGAATTTTGATCAAGTCCAAAAAAATAAATATGAAAATAATTCCGCGATAGAAATCTTACCCAACGAGTTTTTATTTGATGAAAGAGATTTTTTCCCAAAATTATTAGACATAGCTGAATTACTTGGACTGAAACTGTCATTTTGATCCCAGTTAAAATCATCATTGTGAATATTTCCAATATCAATATCATCGTCACCATCACCCCATCCATTTACCTCTTCATTAGCCCAGTCGTTGTAGGCAGTATTTAGGTTGGTAGTCTTAATATTTGAGCTTTTAGGAATAATTGGCTTTTGTGTAGGTTGATTTTGATTTAAATTAGAAACTGCTCTAACTTCCGAGTTTGATCTAGAAATTCCAGCACTGGTTGTGGATTCTTTTTTATCGGTTTCTCCACCAGGCTTATCTGTAGGTTTAGATAAACTAGTTGTGTAGGTTAAAGCACCTGAAATCTATAGGATTTATTTGCATTTTATTCAGTAAGCTTGGTAGCTTAAATGATTGCGCGAGAATATAGGTAAAGTTATAAGAAAAAATGAACACTTACTCCACTAGCCAATGAAGACATTATCCAACCTCCTTTTGAGTCAGAAGCTTGTTGTTGTGTAGAATTTCTGCTATTTTGCTGATCTGAAGTATTTTTTTGGGCAACATTTTGAACTACTGTCGTTTCAGGCTAGGTTATAAAGGATTATTTGAGTTAAAATTGTAATAAAAAGTGGGTAAAAGAAAAAGATGTAAGTATAGATATACGATTAAATATATATTTACCATAGTTTTAGAATATTCTTCAACAGAAGCCATTAGAACTACAATAGCCTTACTCGAGATATCACGAACTGATCTAGTGGAAGTTTAAATTAAATAGTATGAAAAAATAAAACAAGTTAAATTTTATAATTA
>LSSN01003701.1:0-17385 GCA_001970855.1 Smittium culicis | reverse complement strand
ATTATTTATATCAAACTTTAAGCTATTTATTATGGGAATAATTACCTATTTCGGTTAAATTAACATTAATAAATTGAAATTGAATACTATTATTCAAAATTTTAGAATATGAATTTTTTATATTCGAGAAACTAGGGTATAATTTCTCTTTAAATAGTATTAGCTTTCAAACAAAATTATTAGATTAAAAATATTGCATTAGTTCTTATTTGTTAGAATTTATTTTTTTTACAGTTTTTTTGAGCTGAAATGTTATTTAATTATCGATTATATATCATGTAAATTTGGAAATCATAACTAAAAGCTTAATAGCTGAGATATTAAACGATTTTGGTACAATTAATTTTGAAATAGCTATAAAATTTCAGAATTCTTGTACTATTTTCCAACTAATGAAATGGTGTGTTATTTTTATAAGTATATTAATTGGACAAAGATCGTTTTTTACACTAGAAATCTAATTTTATACAACTCGTATTTATGATCATAGATATATACTCATAGCCTTTTCTTTACATTATATAAAAAAACTTATTACAATTTATATAGAAAACATTAAAAAGTTGAAATTTTATCGGTGTTGCTTTAAAAAATATATATTTCTATTTGAATTCCAGTAATTGAAAATTATATAAAATTTAAAGTGTCGTAAAATTAAGCATATCTAAATTACTATCTTATGGACTAGGAGTATATCTGATTGACCTAAACAATATCCCGTAATCCTTAATATTGTGTCCGGGTTGTGAAGATTGAGGAATTACTCTATCCTTAGAAACACCGCTGCATCCAGAATGTTCATACATAGTTACTACACCGCCTCTTGATACTTTAAAACTAGCAGAAGCGAATTTTCCAACGGTGACACATTTATATGGACTTGGATTAACAACTTTAAACAATTCTTTATAAAATGGCTCTTTGAAGAATTTAAATTTATCGTCACTAGTTATGGAGGTATTAGACCCGCCACATTGTCCGTAAACGACTGTTGCTATGACCAAGAAAGAGGCTAAAATGGATTTCAGTGATATAAAGGTATTCATTTTTATTTTTTGGAAGTTAAAAGGTTCAATTTCTGATTATTATTTCCTCTTGATAGTTTGAATAATGAAAAAAATATCGACATATTTCACCTTATTTATACTTTTCATTATTTTAGGCTAATTCAGATTCGGAGTAAGTGAAAAATAAATTTCAATTATTATTGAAATTTATTTCTGTATTAAAATTAAAAAACACTATCAATAATAATAATATTATTATTTCGTTTTAGGATTTAATAATTAGACATTTAAGAATAAGTATTCTTAAATAAATCTAGATCTATTATCAATTATTATTCATTGTGAAATCATTTATTGCGATCTGATTATGTATGAAAAGTTTTACGGTTTTAAATATCGTTATAAGATATTTAAAAGGTTATATTCGTTTATAATAGGTTATAATTTAAAGAACTAGAGCTTTTTTTGAAATATTAGCCTAGACTGTCAAATTTATTATTATAATTTAAATTATTTAAATAATTTTTGCACTCTAAATTAAACAACCATAATTTGAAGCGTTGATAAGCTTTTTCATTTTCATAATGATTTAAATTTCTAGATTTTATTCTAGATTTTTTAATCGCCTCTATCATAACTTGGCATTTTTTCAAAAATTATAAATGAACTCGTTTGAATATGGAGAATATTTTTTGATAAATGATACTGGGCACTATATACAAGTGATCTCTTTGGTGTGACATGCTTACTTTGTTTGGAATGTTTCTATATTAATTCGATCGAATTATTATTTTATAATTCGAGAACAAATATTTATATGAATGAATATTTTAAACGGAATTGCTTTATAATAAGACCATCCTGCCAATTATCTATAATTTTATTTTTAATACTATTAGAATTTGATATCGAATAGAATTTCTGCTACAAAAAAAAATGGTATACTTAGTAAACTTTAGAAACCATTTTTAAAAAGATATTAAGTTTTGATCACTTAGAATCAACCATATTTATTTATTATTTAACTTTTGAAAATTTTATTACCAATATTATAAAAATAGAAATCAATATTATAGATTATTTTTTCCTGGAAATTAAATCCATTGATATATTATTTTCGATCAAAAAGACGATACTTTTTAATATTCAAAATTAATTAAAATGTTGAAATTTTTAATTCCAGGTTGATAATTTATGAAAAATTGTACATTGATGCTCAATAGGTGTTAAAAATATTCATTGGTTCACAGCCCACTGTGCACAAGTTATTGTGAATAAAAAAAATTTTTTAATTATCCCTCTCATTTGCTGTTGGCATTTTTTGAATTATCAAAACTAGCCAACATAATTTTGATAAAGTAAATATATCTGGGAATGCAAGTTTTTATTCAATACAAATTATAGCATATCATATAAATAATTATTCTTAAATGAAAACTTCTGACTTTTTATTAATTAAGTCAAAAAGTGTTGGTCCTGGAAAGGATAAAGATAGAAAGTATATCATCGAACTCCGCACTATCATTCTAGAATTTAATTATTATTTGATATTAAATCTAGTACAGCCTATATATGAGAGATTATATCAAAGATCGGAACTTATATTAAATTTTTTTTTATGAAATCTTTCATTATTTATTTTTGTTTTTTTTTTTTTAACCAGGTGATTTATTGATAATGTAAAAAACACTTAATAAAAATTTTTAAATATAGTAAAATAAATTTTCAACTGATTCCCCTCTGAACCTCGAGGTCTTCCGATACCTTGCAGGCATTGGGCCAAGGTTTATTTATTTTTGCAGTTAAAAAATAATGTCGAATAATCTACCTGGCTCAGCCATATATTTTTCTATTAAATACTAGCAAATGAAATGGCCAGTATCAAAATATCCGCTTCTTAAAATTTTTCATACAAGAAGCGCGGGTTTTATTATTGGTTGTTTGATATGATTATGTGAACTATTAATAATTTACTTGATTCAATGCCTGGGTGGATCTTTCGGTTCGCACATTCATCCCATTTCCGTTTAGATACGCTGCCAGTGGACCACCAGAGGGATTTATCACTGTTAGAATATTAGTTTTTTTATGCCTTTCTAGGAACTACTTGTAGCTATTTTTTGTATCAAAAGTTAAATTTGATTTTATATTCAATTAAGATTAAAAATATATATAAATAAATGTGTAAACTGATTTTTTAAACTAGAATTTTGTTGGTACGATAAATACATTAGAAACTATACGGTAATGTATGCAAAAAAATAAAAAATTTTGCCTAAGGCATAAAAAAGTTGATATCCCAACAAAAATAAATTCCTGTGTTATTCTATTAGCTTCGTACCTATTAGAAATTGGTAATAATCTATAAACTGAGTAAACTCCCTAAGATTTCCTTCGAATCTATTTCTTTAGTATATAACATAAAAAATGCATAAAGCCAAGATTAGCAACATCAATTTTTAGCTATAAATGCACTTTTACTTAATTTAAATGAAAAAATAATTTATCAAAATTACATAAAGCTTTTTAAATGTATTATAAATAGGACTTTTTTAATCATTATTTATGCGGTTGGATTGGGGCGGGGGAGGGGGGTTATTTACATTCAATTCTTAGTATTTATTTTGGTTTTTACTTTAAAAGTATAATAAATTTGATTTTATAAAATAAATCCTATAAGACTTTTTTAGAGAAAATTCATTGAGTGTATAATTTACATTTAAGATGTTTATTAAATTGACCATAATATAATTATTTATATAGATTGGATTTTTATTAAATATTTAGATTGAATTCAAGGTAAAAAAAAATTATAATTTTAAAGGTCAAAAAAATAAATAATTTGTGTGATTTAATCTTAGCTCAGATGCAGAAAATAAAAATAACAATGGCAAAAAAAAATAAAAAATTAGTACTGTATGATGACAAGGTTAACGATAATTTCCAAGTTCAAAAAAAAACAATAATAAAAAAAACTCATAAGAATTGACTAACGAAATAAACTCGTGTATTATAAAGAGGGCAACATCGTAAAACTTTATAAGCTGTTCAAAAATCAATGGTTATTTTTGTTTGAATTCTGGAGTATTAGCACTGTAAATTTTTTTAGATATAATGGGCTAGATGAAAAATTACATTATCATTCTAGTCAAACAACAACTTTTTTCAAGATGATGAAATTATAACAAAAAAATTTTTTTTTGTTTTTTATTAGATTATGTAAATTAAACTAAATGCGGTAAAAAAATCATAAAATTACTTATGGGCGGGATTGAAAGTCTATAAATCAAGAAATAAATAAGGAGTAGCTGGAAAATAAAAATGTATTGCATAATTTAGAAGCAAAGGAATGCGCTTTTTTTCTTTTGTTTGGACATAGCTTCATTCTCTGCTTGCAGGTCTTTAAACCTAGATTTCCAAATATCGCGGTCTTTCGCTTCGACTTCAGCGTTTTTGATAGCTTCTGCAAGTTGGAACGATAATCTAGATACTTTATCATTGAGCATCTTAGTCTCGCTTTTTGTTCTCATAAGCTCGTTTGAGTATCTGTTCTTGTCTTCAGTAATCTCCGATATTTGGCTTTCGAATATTCCTAGACTCTCTTCAAGTGCATTGATTAATGCTTTATGTGCTGATAATTCTTCTTCTAGCTCGCCGATACGCTCTTTTTTATTTTGGAGGTTTTCTTCGCATCTGGTTAAATTTTCAGAAACTATATCTAGTTCCTTCTTCAAACTTATTGACAGTTTCAAACTTTCCTGGATCTTGTTTGATAAAACTTCATCTTCACCAAAGCTGTAGTTTCCCTCTTTAATTTCATCGGTTAAACCGTCCAATGTGCTACTATTTTTACCAAACTGGCTAGAGGATTTACTCAGTTTTTTATCACCCTCTGACAAGTTACTACTAGCCTCTATATAATTCATAGATTTGAATTCTGAAATATTTAACTCTGTTGAATCGTTATTGACATCGTTATTTCCGTTTTTGGTGGCGTTGTTGTTCTCGGTTTTAATTGAATCTATACCAATGTCAAAGTTTGAATGCTCTTTATTAAGATCGCCTGAGCTGTTATACATATTGATATACAAATCAGATACATTTGATGAGTTAACTGCTTCGCCAGATGCAAAAACGCCTTTTAATATGCCCTGGCCATGGACAAGCTCAGAGCCCATGTCCATACCTTCAATTGAAATTTTAGTCATGTGCATAGAAATGGAATCTTTTTCTGACGAATTTAGTTTACCGCTATTAAGTTTTCCATTTAACGGATTTTCATTGCTATTTCCACTAGAAATTAAATTTGAATTAGATTTATTTTTACCTAAAGATTGTGAATTCTCTGGTTTAATGGAAATAGGCCAATGGCTTTCATGATCGAGTCGGCTAGTATCTTTATATTTATCGACGCTCCCTGAGGTATCAAAAGGACCTTTGCTAGTCAAATTGGAGTAAATATCAGTGCCGAAACCATCATAATTAGAACTGCCAGAATATTCATTTTCGTTGGGGCTAGAAGATAAATTAGCTCCGAGGTGTTCGTGTAGCTTCAGTTTAGCCTCCTGATCGCTAATAATACCTTGTAAATTTGAAATTCTTAGCTCTAAATTTGCTTTTTCATTTAGCAACTCTTTATATTTGTCTTCAGAAATTGCAGTATTTATATTTGAACCCCCATTTTGAATTGTACTAGAATTTGTTCCACTCTCTAATTTACCAATAAAGGCGATATCTGAAGAATTGTACGAGTTCTTTCTGCTGGTCGAGTTAATCATGTTGGATTCGTGCTCATTAAAGTTATCAGTATTATGATTAAAAATACCAGCTTTTACATCATTAAGCATATTGTGCTTACCAATGTTGTCAGAAAAGTTTTTAGTTGGTGTAATGAATTTCTTGTTTTTATCATTGGTATTGCTAGTGTTATTGGCATCAGAAACAAACTCCGGGTTTCTTTGCTCTGTGGGGCTAATTGATACCTTTTGTGGAGTAGAAAAAATTGCCGATTGGGCTTCAAAAGATTCAAATGTCCTTAGCAGGAGTTCGTTTATAGACATCAAAGTGCTTTTATGTTGATTTAAGGTTTCAATTTTGCTGTACAACTCTAAATGGACCTTTTTAATTGCTTCATTATCCAGCGAGGAATAATCCAGCTTAGACAGTGATGCTGGGTATGGACCAGGGTCTAAGGCGTCTATTCTTGCAAAGGCTACTTTTTCTCTCAGCATTCTAGATTGTTCAGATAATAAGCTATGTAGCGAGCTTGTAGACCCATTTAAGCCTAGACTATTAAGGCTGCTGATATAGCTATTACTTCCGACCATTGTGTTGCTGTCATGAGAATATCTAATATTATAGTCGCTAGTACCTTGACAACTAAAGCCAACAGTTCCTAGCGGCGAATTAAGAGGAGTTTCAGAATCAAGCCATGCGTGCAAGGAAATGCGGTTATTATTAGGGTCGATGTCAACTCTGGGAATGGATTTAGAGTCTGGAGATCGAATTTCGTATGGAATACCATCATCAAATATTCCAAGCGGTGAAACAACCGAGTTTATCATGTAGTCTCTATCCGTTGAGTCGCGATAATTCAAGCTCTTGGTAGAGGTCTTTCTGAAATTAGGAACTTTTAAGTTAGTTCTAGCCATGTTCTTAGATAACGAATTGTTGGGTAACAGGTGATCTTTGAAATTTGTAAAAGCTGAAAAATTGTTATTATTCGAGCTGTTGTTGCGGAAAGACTGTAAGTCTTGGTTGTGTATTGCATTTTGGTAACTGTTTGAAATGCCAAAGCTTTCTCTTGTCAACATATGTTTTTTCTCTTCAGGCAGCATCTGGCTAATCTTTTCAACCTTATTTTTATAATTGTCATAATCATTTAAAGCCATGTCGTCAATCGAAAATTTATTAGTTCTTTGGGAGAAAGGAATTGGCCCATTTCTAGAAATCTGTGCGTTATATGCGACAATCTGAAGCTGCTTGAAAGCACCTGTTCTTTCAATAACTTCATTTTGTGCGTAATTTAAGAGAAGTTGGAGGTGCTTTCTATCATTTTGGGCATTTATTTTTTCCTTTTCAGAGCTTTCAATTATATTGATCAAGTCGTCGCGTTGTCTAGATATTTTCTCCAATTTTTCCTTTGCAGATTCGCAACCAAGGCAATCAGGGTCTTGGCTAATAGTATCAAACATATCATGATCATCGATATCGTTGGATTTGTAATTAGATATGTTTTCATTTAATTTTGTAGAATCAGATAGCTTCTTCAAAAGTTCTTTGTTTTGATTTTCAGGAGTATGATTGCTAACGAAGTTAGTAAGCGAAGATATTTTGGACTTTAAAACTTCATTTTCTTCGTGAAAGTTTTGTTCAAGGGTCATGAGATTTTCTTCATGTTCAGTTTCAAGATCATAGATATCTTGCTCATGGCGGGCATTTAAATTTTGGATTTGAATGTTATGTTCATGTTTAAGTCTTTCTATTTCCATGACCAAATTCATTTCAGTAGAGTCGTTATCTTGAGAGCTACCATTATTTTTAAGCTGATCTGATGGTGGTATATTACCATCTTTGTTAGAAAATGATTCGAGAAGAGTTTCTACGTACATTCTTCTATCTTGTTCATTCTGTGAGATCTCTTTAATTTGATTAAATTGGGCACGTAAAGCTGAGAGCTGAGCCGATTGAGATCTACTAAGCTGGTCAGCGAAATTTAGTTTTGTATTTTGGATAGATAATTGGCTATCTTTTAGGAGTGATTGCTTTCTAATTTCGAATAACTCGGATTCTAAGCTATCGATAATACCCTGGTACTCTGTTATTAAGTCATTTAAGTCTGAGCTTTCAAAGTCTTCGTAATCGCTGTTGTTTTCCGAAGAAATATATGAGTCTTCATCACTAATATCAGAGTTATGATCAAAGTCTGAATTTTTTCTATCAGTTTTATGTCTATGAGAGAGTGATCGTTTTGGTTTGATAACTATAGACTTTTTAATATTGTTTAGTTTTGAACTTAAATAAAGACGTCTTTCACTTGAGATAGTACTGAAGGGTTCTAATTCTTTTTGGTCGATAATGATACTATTATCACTGATATTTTTTGACAGAGAAGAGTTATTATACTGATTGTCACCATTTGGGGATATTTCATAGCCTATATGAGATGTTCGTTTTGAGTACAATATATTAGAGGAGTCAGCAGAGTTATCAAAGTGGTCAGAATCAAAATCGCTATTAAATTTATTGTTATCGGTGTTATTTCCGAGGTGTTTAACAAAATTAATTCCAGGACTGTCTTGATGCAAGCTTTGTTCATCGAGTTTGGTGTTAAGCTCGGTATATTTATTTTTTAAGTCGGAATAAGCAATATTTGTTGATTTTAGATTATTTTGTAAATGTTTAACTAGGTTCTCCATTTCAGATAATTTAGCTACTTGTAGGTCATTATTCAATTTTGGCTGATTACTGTTTTCTCTTTTATCATTTTCAAGTTCTTTTAGCTTGAGCAAATCCTTGAGTTGGCTAACTTGACCTTTTAGCTCTGCAATTTGTAAAAGGAGGGATGAATCAAGAGATTCCCAGTTATTGGAACCAGTATTTTTAATTGAACCGGCTCTAGAAGCATATTTAAGGGTATTAAGAGTTTCTAAGACGTCCATTTTGCTCATGGATACACAAGCAATCATTATAGTAAATGCAGTACCACCTAGGGAATCTTGTAAAAGCCTAGTTAGTTTAGAGTTACGGTAAGGAACGAAATTGTGGTTAACAGAATTTTGGTTTTTTTCAGAGACTTCAGCTAAAGCAGAAATTACATTTCCTAAGGCTAATAGGCCGGAGTTTATAGATATACCTTCTTTTGCGCGTCCACCTACAGCTTTAGTTTTTTTAAGTCTTTCCGAGCCAGCCAAATCAACAAAATTAAACTTTGAAACAGATTGCATTTCTACGCCATGTCTGACTTCAGTTTGAGTTTGAACGATCATAAAAATGGCATGAGATCTTGAGGATTGGTTGTTCATTTTAGTTTCACCAGTCTGCCTAACCATCGAGCCGTATAATAATAGATCCATGGCTTCTTCAGCGGAATTAATTTTTTGTTCTACGGCGCCGCTCCAAATTATTCTTCCATTAGAGTCTTCACGGATTTGGACAGGAGGGCGGCCATAAGAGGTATGTGTTTCAGCGATTAGATCGATTAAATCTTCGTTGTAAATCTCTATGTAAGAAGCTTTGAACTCTCTTTTGATATTAGAATTGAGGTGAGGAGAGTTTATTCTATTAAAAATTTCCTGTAAAGAGAAGCCAACAATACCCATTTGATTTGGCTCACCTTTGGTTCCCATAGTGTAAGATTTTCCTGAGCCAGTTTGACCATAAGCAAAAACGGTAACATTGAAGCCTTCATAAAATTTTTCAACTAAGGGGTGTACAGAATCGGTATAAATTTGTTGTTGTGAGCTGTCAACATCAAAGACGTAATCGTATTTGAAAACTCTTGGGACACCACCAACTGAGCCATGGGCGCCAAGAATTCGAATTTCGGAGTCTTTTGAGTTTATGGCTAGGGCGTCTTCGTTTTTTTTACTTTGTTTTACATTAGCTATATTATCTCGAGTAATAGTTGGCCTAACTCTAACGGCAACTTTTACCTTCATTGAGATGGGTTGGTTATTAAAATTAGTTTCAGGGGAAAAAGATTTATGGACAGGAGTTGTTTTTGAAGATAAAGAATCATTATTTTTATCTAGATTAGAATCATGATAATATGAATTGCTGGCGTGAGCAACAAGCCCCATTGTGGCGTTGCGAGAGTTTTACTAGGTTTTTTTTTTTGTTGGTAATCGAAAAAGCCGCAAAAGCGTGACTAAAGAATAAGCACTTTAAATAAGCGCGGGCCAAAAATAACAAGGGAGAAACTAGAAACTAATAAAAGGGAACGGTAAATAAGTGTGAAGCGTACTAATAAGGATGTTTGAAAAATGGGAAGGGTGTAAAAGTAAGGCACAGGGATAAATACGGGTGGGCGAGTGGAATATGGCACTAGTTTTATAAAAATGATAAATAAAAGAGGATAAAAAGAGGTATACTTTGATTAATACGAGAGATAGAGAGGAAATTTTTTAAGAGGCTAAAAATAGCCATACCTTTAAGAAATGAAAAGTAAAATTTATTGTTTTAAGAAACGGGTGAAATTAAATTTGGAGTATATGAACAAATAGAATATATTCGATGAATAAAGCACAGATAAAAAAGGGCGACTATTTATACAATAAGTAGGAGCAAGTTGCTGGTCAAACAATGAAAATGGAAAACAGGAGATTGAAAGGGGGGAAAGGTAAGTTAGGCGAAATTAGAGAATTAGTACATGAATAAGAATAAAAAGGCGCAATGTAAAAATCGTGAGATATATTAGCTTCTAAAAGTAAGCTGAGGAGGATAAAAAAGTGTTTTCGCTATATTTTGGAAATAGTAGGTTTGATACGGACAATTTCGATTATTTATATAAGAATTTTGGTTGATTACTATGAACTATTTAGGGCTAGTATATAGTGGGTTACAATAAGTTATCATTCTAAACACCAAGGTGTCAATCAAATGACATAAATAGGAATTAAGTCTGCACTTTACACAGAGGGCCGAAATAGGAGTATAGATGTCAAACGCTTATATGTTAGCAATGCCAAAAAGAGCGCCAGCTTGATTAAATGTATACTATGAAAATGACAATTTGGGCAATTTCATTCTGTAAATAAAACGACAATTTGGCTTATACTGACAAAAGGGGATGTCTTTTAGACCAGCTATACAACTTTGTATAGACTTGGCTTGATTTATTAGCACTTTTGAAATTTCAGAAACTTTGGCGCAATTATGTATAATCATTTGGCTCTCATTTTTGAATATTACTAAACGCTTGGAGTAAAAGGTGTCTAACTTTAAAAAAAGGTTAGCATTTTTGTGTAATACTTATTCTATTAAATGCAGCATTTTCAATATGCCCTGAATAAATTTTTTTTTTGTATTAAATTTCTTGCTAAATTAATAACCTAAATTATATTAATAGATAAGACTGTTAAAGAATAGTTGAGGAGTAACAGGAAGAGAGACAGGGGCTAAGCATAAAGCTTATCACTATTTCATGATAATTTTCTCTTTTTCTATACATTAAAGGCACAAATTATCTCCTCATAAACCCCACCATCCTCCCGAATCGGCCTTAGTCGTCAAGTACATTTGCGCTATACATGGATTATAATAATATTGTCTAAGAGACGTTTGAGCTATAAAATTGGATATTTACATGTCCTACTAGCGAATTTTACTAAGAATCATTTCACACTTTAAAACAAGAATCTAGCTGCATACATAGCGCTAATATGTATACTAAATAAAGTGCAATTAAACACTCGTGTAATGGGCAGATTCTGAGCCTTTATAAGTTTTGCGTTTTCATAGGCTTGTCTCTATTGTCAAGAATGTGTGCCACTTTCGAAGCTCCATGATGGTTCCGATAGGCTAATCTTTACGCACACAATCTATAAATATTGCCAATCGTTGTTTAGTTTTTTTCTTATTTTCTAAAATTGGATAGCGGTGTCACACTTATTCTAATATCCAATAATAAATCGATATTTTTAGACTTTAAAAAATTATATGACTAAAAAAGTTAGCCCATTTACAATTATTAATTTTACAGTATAATTAATTGCCAATAGTAGCTTAAGCCAATAATATGGATGTATTATTTTTGTAGTTGAGCTCGTAGAAGAAAATTTTTAATAGATACTGGCATTTTACCCAATGAATTAGAATTTAAATCTTATATAAAGCAATTTTAAGCATTAGTAAAATAAATGCAATTAGCCTTCTATATTTACATAATGGTGTAACGCGATAGTCAATGACAAATTTAGGTATTGTTTTTTTTTATTTGGTTTTACAAAATACTATAATAGGCAATCAACAATAGCCAATAATTATCAAGAAGCTTCTCCCAATTACAAATGGATTTAATCTTACCCGTCCAATGATCACTTTAATTGAATATTTTGATTCGTTAAATATTATAGTATAATTGTTAACCCTTTCAGGGGCGGTTGACTATTTTTGAACTGCAGAAAATGTCCAACCAAATATAAATCTGGTCAATAAATTTTGGATATTATTTTTTTATTGAATTTTTACAACAGCGTGCACAATATCCTATTAAATAAATTAAGGCTTATCCAATTATGTTTTTTAATACTTTTAATAGCTTTGGCCCCGGAAAGGGTTAACCCTTTTGTGCGCGGTAGACTATTTTTCACCCAAATAATATACAACTATGCTCAGTTAGAATCCTATAATCCCGAGGATTTAACAACTATTGGTTTGTTGTATTTATACAGCAAATAATAAATTTGCTACTAAATCATAAACAAATATTAGATTTTATTTTTTTTAAAGAGTGTTGGACAGGAATGGGTTAAATTACTTGTATTCTACAATAAATAATATTTTTTAGAATCTCGGAATTTAGCTATAATTATTGAATATAATTTGCTATTAGCATAGAAAAAAAAAGCCTAATATCCGCGAAAGGATTAATTGACTATCACAATTAAATACTAATAAATATCTATTTAGTTCAACAAACAATTGAATTTTTTAAATAAAGTTTTAGTATAACTGTATCAAAGCTTAACTAAAGTGTCAGTATGTGAAGATCTACATTGATGCAGAAAGGGAGTTATGTACTGTACCATTTGAATAATAATAATAATACGTACTTATTCAAAAAGCATGTTAAATTAAATTTCCTTCTTTATAGCTATTTTTTTTATAAATTAGTTTTTAACAGTTTTTATATGCATTAAAAAAATCTTGCGAAAAAATTTTAATTGTAAATTAAACTAGCTATTAATCATTGGCTCTTATATATGACACGTTTAGAATAAAGATTGACAAAAAGTTGCCAAAATCCCCCCTACATATCACAACAAAACATCCATATTTATTTATAAAGAAAGAGTTGTCTAAAGCCAGGTAATCTTTCTTTTTTTAAAAAAATGAGATGAATCAGGCACTTTAAGTCCCTAAATCCTGATATATATTTCCATAAGTATATCAAATAGCCGATATTCGCTAATTAATGCTGAATTTTTATTGCATCTATCAATAGACACATCAATCTAAAACTTATAATCTAAAAAAAATAAATAAATTACCACCAAATAAATGTCGTAATCTTCAAAAGGCGAACCATCACTAATGATAAAAAAAACGGATTTCTATAATAGCGCAAATCATTAAAATCTAATAAAAAAAATTATCACGCCTTATTTTTTTTTTCAGAACCTGAACTGATCCCTAAACTTAGACTATTTGGTTCATATTGACTCATTGCTCTTTGGCTAGAATTCATTCACTCTACTCTGAAGCAAAATTTAATTGATCTCGTGTATACTATTTATTGATTTACAATTTAAAAAAATTAAATATTGTAGATCCTAATGATTTAAAAGGACCATAAACATTAAAATTTAATAAACATGATTATAATTCCAATATAATATTATTTAGCTTTGCACTATATTTTTTTATGCAGTTTAAACCCGCTTTTGTGAGATTTTAACGAGATTATCATAAAATATGTTTCAATCACAATGTGCTTAAAATTAAATCTATATTTATAGCTCCAATATCTATAGTCAAAAATAAGTAGAGTATTACCCCAAATTAAATTTACTGATCATTATTAGTGTTTATCTACGCCTCTGAAATTAGTTACTGAACATTCGGATAAATCAAAGAATGATTTAATATTAGAGAATCTTATGATTCAATTGATCGTATATAGCTCAAAGAGCACACCTTTGGAGGATAAAAAACTGTTTATATTTAATTTTTATTTAATAGAATTAACTAATACAAACTCTATATTCCACATAAAATTTTTGTATGTAAAAAATAAACAAAATTAAATATTATTGTATAAATCTGACATTGAAATAAATTAATTTTGCGAATTAAGCGCTTGCTAATTGAGTTAATATTTTGCATTAGGAAAATTTTATAATATTTACTATAGGCACTTTATATTTGAAACCATATCTAAAAAATTTCAAGTGTGATAAAATCGATGTTGATAACCCAGAGATTTGGATTTAAAAGTTCAATATTGTCTCAATTAATAAATAAAAATTGAAAAACGATATTTGTTATATATTATATCTTTACAAATTTATTTACTATGTGAAGAATAAGATTGTAAGAAAAAATGCCTTATAGAACAGCCTCTTAACTAGGCGATAGATTTTAAATTTCTTAACGTGGCAAAGATTATGACACCATAATTACATTTCCAAAACTCATAATAATAATTACATAATTTAAAAATTTTTAGATTTTAAAATATATAGTACTGAAATTATCGTATACAAAATAAAAGGAAAAAAAACACATTCACATTCACATTCAAATTATCTTGTATATTAATATTTTTATATAAAATTATTATAAAATTTAAAGCTATTCAGTCTATAGGAACTAACATCAACATATCACTATGTTATAAATTTCGTATACTGAATATTATATTTTATTCATAAATTAAATCATACTCTTTTGATAAAACTATAAAAAAATTCACAAAAAAAATGTATTTAACAGTATACTTTACTATAAATGCCCATTAATAAAAATAGCAAAAAAACATCGCTCTTAAAATTTAAATTTGATGATTTCGATTAGATCAAGTCAGAAAATAATTACTTTTTATCGTTCTTGTTTTTAACATACCCTAAAATCAACATTAAAAATATAAAATTCCTTGTTCTAGCATGATGTATAATGTGTTTAGTAAGTATTCCAAGTTAAAAATGATATCTCATAGATATGTTATAAAAATTTACTTTACATATTAGAAAAACAGATAATAAGATATATTTTTAGTCACAAATTACATACGCAAAATCTAAATATTAGATTATCTTTCCTACTAATTTTTATTAAAAGAGAGTCGATGAAAGAAATTATTACCAAAAATCATAGAATATAATTCGTCAACAGCTAATTTTTTTATAACTCAAGTTTAAAGTTCACGATATTATATTTTGAAAATATATTTATACGACCTTCGTAATAAATTAATAATTAATTGAATAAAATTATAAAAATGTTGATAAATTTATTTTTTTATAGCATTCATTTTGCAGAAAAAAATCCATAGTGATATATCGAGGTTTCAAAAAAGATATTGGCACTTCTAACCCGATATCTAATAAAAAACTATATAAATAGTTACGATCTCTTTGACGCATATATGATTTTATTGGTTGTATCATTAATATATAAACTTTCGTTTTTGATTTTAACCTTGAAAATAAATTTTCGACACTAAATTTTATTATAAAACTCTTTTCGGGGAAGTAGACTGTTTTTGACATACAAAATATATCAAGCTACATTCAATAAAAATAAAAGATAATCCGAGTCCTTAAAATTTATTCGTATATGTTAGAACAGCTGCAAATAATAAAATTCCTCTAAATCATTACCGAAACAGTAAATTCGTTTTTTTTACGAGTGTTTGGCGGGAAATAGGTAGCAGCCAGAATAAAGATATATCCAATCAAAAATTTATACCTAACAAAAATATAGTGTAGGTATTATTTGAGGAAACATATTATGTTTGAAATAAATTCTATCAAGTAAAGTTAAATTATAAAAATCCACTAAAAAGTATAAAAGGGAAATATGTATTAAATATTCTATTTATACCTCTAATGCTTAAAATTTAGCTATATAATATAAAAAATTTACAATTATTTATAAATTTAGCTCAATATCAAATATGCCAATCCTCAAAAGCTCTAAAAATACCAAAATTATATAATATACACCACTTGTACTGGTTTTCAGAAACAGATTATGTACATGCGAATTATGTGTTATATGGGAGAAAATATCTAATAAACTCAATATTATATATATCTTTTGTAAATATATAATACGATCCCAAATTTGGTATAGTTAATTTGCCGCAAACAATTATTCGTGGTTTTAGGGGGATTAGATCGTATAAAACGTAAGAAATCGTCTTAAAGACAGCGGATACTAAAAATATTAGTTTGGAAATTTCTTTACTCGTTCGATTAAATCTTTCTGCAAAGATTTATGATATAACTGAATGTAAATCTTGTGTGAAATAACACTACAAGGCCGTTTTGGGCCCAGAAGAAATGATTTTAAGCGTAATTATATGAAAGCAAGAATATTTTTTAGGAGATATAAAGACCATAAGCTATACATATAAAAATAATTTCAGAAATTAATAGCCGAGAAACTACTTATCTCTGGGCTTGGATTTCGTATGGCAGCATTTTCATTCAAATATTTATAAGCGGTAAAATGAACACTCTTAAATATACACTAGACCTCAAAAAGAAACTCTAAATTTCTGATAATAAACTAAAACTTGGGTTTTCATGATTCTCAAGATATTAGCTAGAACATAATTAAAAGCCATTTAAAAGATCATTTATTTAATTTAATAATTCATATAACATAACCGATTTTTCTTCACCGAAACCAGGAAAAAAACTGAATGTAAAATATATGGCAGCAGCTCATATAAAAAAAATCAGAAAAAAAAGAAGATAGACATATATGAATAAACTAATAATCTTTGAAGTATGAAATCTAACACACCGTAAAATATTCAAAAATATATAAAAATTATGCTCATATAATCGATGATTTCTATATAGTCTAAATCGTTCAATAATTTTCCGTCATTTAATTTGATCATTTATAATTTATTAGTAACCATAATATTTAAATTTATATTAATTTTAACTATTATAATTACGAAATAAAAAAATAATTAATTTCCGCTATTTATAATCTATATAACAAAATCTAAATGCTCAAACATTTCCTATAAATTTTCTATATGTAAGATTCTATTGAGAAGATGAAAAATTTCTATTATAATTTTCCTTCGCTTCAAATTTTAGTTGGAGTTTGTATATATTATCTTTTTTTTTAAACGGATTTTATTAAAATTTCTAGCAACTTAAATATAAACTTAAACTAAAAATAAAATGAACTAAAAAAAACAAAATATATTACTCTGACGGTCTACCGCCTGCGTACCATGATGATATTTGATCAAGTGGAAAAAATGTATATATTATCAAATTAATTAACTATTTTATCCACCAATTACTCATTATTATTAGTGAATAAAATTCCAAGGAAAAAAAGCTCTTCTCGCCCTAAGAATCTCTTATATAAATTTTATTTAATATTATCAGGTATTGATAAGCAAGCTCATATTGAAATAAATTTTTTAAAAGAGCTATTAATTAAAAATTTAAAGGTTTTACAG
>LSSN01003696.1:0-33177 GCA_001970855.1 Smittium culicis | reverse complement strand
GGGGGGGGGGGGAGGGGATAGTTATCTCGTAGATAGTGGGATTATAAATTGCAACATTTTTTATAAGTGAAGTAGATGAGATGCATGAGATGTCAAGTTCCGCGTAAAAAAAAAAAATTTATAAAGATAGATAAGATTATATGGATCATGGATTATGGATGGGTTTAGCGCTTTATTAAAAATAAATAGACTTTAAAACAAATAAAAAAATAAAAAATATATTGTACAACAATCACATCAGCCTTCTCCCCCCCCCCCCCTTGACTAAATATTAAAGATACTATCAAGACATTGTCGTAGATCTACTTGTATTCGGGGAGGGGAAAAAAAAACAGATTTATTCAAAACTTGTAAACAACACAAAAGTAATCGTATAAATAAGATGGGATATGTAGTTAAGCGTGAAATTAGGGAAAATAAGATTTTTATTGATATTGTTATATTTAAGTGTTATTCCAAGTGTTCTATTTCTAAATACACAGTAATAAAGTTGAAAGAAAAATAGATAGGGATAAATAATGACAGTTAAGGAGTTTGATGAGTTATCGATCAGTGGCGAGAAAGTGCATCTTCACGGCGACGATAATTTGAGCGATGAGGAGAAGATGGTGGTGAAGTCGTACTTGCGCAAGATCGATCTTCGCGTGATGCCAATAATCATTCTTATATATGTGTTTTCGCTTATTGACCGGAGCAGTATCGGATCAGCGCTTGTTAATGGGCTTAGAGCGGATTTGAAGCTGACTAGGGACCAAGAGGCCAACTCAACGTCCATATTTTATGTTGCGTACATATTGCTAGAAAGTAAGAAATTATGATTTATTATTTATCTGATTTTTTTTTTTTTTTTTTAGGTAGAATTAACTGATAAAATTCGGTTATATTTTTTGTTATTCTAAATCACACTATATTATTTTATTATTATTATTTTTCTTTGCGGGTCTTGTTAGCACCATCGAATATAATTCTAAAGAAATTCAAGCCACACGTGTGGTTTGCGCTTATCGGGACTCTATGGTCGGTTGTGTGCATTCTGCTAGCATTTGCGAAAAACGGGAACGTGTTTATTCTGCTGAGGGCGCTGCTGGGCGCTTTCGAGTCTGGGTACGCGCCAGGAGTTATCGGGTACTTGAGCTACTGGTACACTAGATCAGAGCTTGGGGTACGAATGACTAGTTTCTTCTTCGCGGCACCTATATCCGGAATCTTTGGAGGACCGCTAGCCGCGGCGCTTGCTTCGTCAAAGGTTAGTTTGTTAGTTAGTTTGTTTGTTTTTTTTTTAGTGTGTGTTTGAAAAAAGTTTATCGGGATTTTTATATAAATTTAATTTAAATGTGATGATTGCGAATTAGATTGGGAACTTTAAGCCATTTCAGAACATATTTCTGGTTGAAGGGTCAATAACGCTACTCTTGTGTGTGATTGGATTTTTTGTTATTCAGGATTATCCTGACAAGGCGACCTTTTTCACGCCAGAGGAGCAGCAGCTGATTATCAGGAGACTGTCGAACGAGCAAGGGGTTGCGTCAAAGGCGAAGGCGTCGTTTAAGGAGACGATGATAATATTGAGGGACTGGAAGTTGTGGGTATTTGCGATAATACTTATGGGACTGAACAATGCACCGATTGTTACGGGAGTATTTGGGCCAACGATAATTAGTTCGCTGGGGTATTCTGGGATTAAAGCTACATACTTATCGGCGCTTCCATCGGTGACGGGATTATTTGGTCTTTCGCTGACGTTTTACCTTATGAACAGGGTAACGTTTTTGAACCTGATTTTGATCTTTGTTTCTATAAATGTTATCGGGTACTCAGTGGTTGCATTTGCTAAAGGCAGTGTAATTAGGCTTGTATTTTTAACGATATCAGGGATCGGCGGAGTTCCAACGCTGCCTATAGCTATAACTTGGGTATCTTCGAACCAAGGCGGGGTTTACAAGGGTATGATCGCATCGGCGATTACGATCTCGGCGGCTTCGGTTGGCGGTATTGTTGTTCCTCGGCTTTTTATTGCAGAGTATTTCCCGAAGTATGTTATCGGACACGCCTTCACTATTTGCTTGCTCGCAATATCGGTAATTCTTTCAATAGTTTTGGAGATTTACTTCAAAATGGAAAACAAAAGGAGGGACGAAAATCCTGTTGATGTGTCGCACATGTCTGAAGACGAGCAGAGGCTTTTGTACGACAGACATCCAGGATTCAGATACAAGTACTAATAGATTAAAGATAACATTTCTCTTTTGTACTTTTTTTTTTTTGTCGCTTTTAGTGTTTTAGTGATTGTCAGGAATTTTATGTATAACTTGTGCAAGACTATTATAGAAAGTGAATTTATAAACTTTTTATACTGTCAATGTAAATTTTTTTAATAGTTTGGAAGAAATTTTATTATTATTGTTGGTTGTTAAAAATATTGGAATAACTCTTGAGTCTTGTCGTCAGTGATTTTTTTTTTTTTTTTGTATTGAGTGCTAATAGTTTTTTTCTTTACATTTTTCTTTATATTTTTTGTAATCAAGTAAATGTATGCTTAATAATTGCAAACATAAATCAATAAATCAAAAAAAATTAGTTAAGGTAATGCGAGTTAAAGTATGTTATTAAGTAAACTCTTAAAGGCTTTGATTTTAGTGATCTTGATAGAGCAGCTAATTGCTTGATATCTGCAATTAATCGCAACTATCGAGCGAAAATAGAGTTGGAAGTATCGAACATTTTATACTATACATTTTAAATCAAGATTTGGGCTTTTAGACATATATCAGAATAAAGGAATAATAGCACATTAGGTATATGGGCAGTATATAGCAAAATAAAGGGACAATAGTCACAATAAGTATATGGGGGTAACTTGGACAAATATTGGACTCAGAAATGCGACATTTGTTTACGAATCTGGCGACTCAAGTATTATTGGCGGGATCTAAAAGAGACAGAATAGATTAATCAGCCAATAAATGAACAGCTATTTGCGATATAACTATGGACTTTTTTTTTTCTCTAACACATTTAATGAGCCTTAAGCAGTGGTTTTTAATTCCTGACAAGTCTTTGCGCGTAAATATGGTTGCGTTAAATATTAATGTTATATGGAGCATTTTGGTTAAATACACGAATTCGAATTAGGAAGAACTGTTTAGTTAGCGCATTTAATTTTTAATCTCTCAACTTGGATTAAGTATTTATAGTATTGCTCTATTTGCTGGCCATAATTTGGCAGAATACATAAAATGCCTGACATTAATAATTCGCTCGTTATATGCCTATTAGATATCCAGTAATCTACAAGATTTTTAGCATACCAAATATCCAATATTACTTAGCCAATAGATTTGATATTTCGAGATCTTGTCAACTCCTAAAGTTTGTCAAAAAATTATTATTAGAAGAGTTTGCATATTTCTTAATAGGCGCAATTTCAAAATGGAAAAATTAAACAGATATATGGCATCCTAAGCCAACCACAGAAACCCGCCATAATTTTATTGCACTGATCTGACCAAATCAGACTGTGTTAAATGCTGTCACATCTTGTGTCTAATATCAAGATCAAATTGGTTGCTAGAAAATCAGCCGAATTATGTAAAAACGCGCAAATGTTTTTTTTTTCTTTTAATTTGCTAAACTGCTGCTAATTAAACCGTTTCAGGAGAGTGCGTTGTGACAAGATCTTTAGCCTATAGCGGTTGCCGCTCACTGGCGGCGTATTAAAAAAAAAAGTATAAGCTTGTCTTTCTCGCAAACCGGAATAAGCTGAAAATTTGCAGCTCTTGAACTTCTTTCGTTTACATAAACGAGAAGCAAAAAAATCAAAAAAAGCAACTCCTAAAAGCATCCACCACTATATCTAAATCTATAGACTACATTAATACTATTTCTACAGACTGCAATAATACTATTTCGAAAATTATTTCTAAATCTACAGACTGCAATAATACTATTTCTGAATCTACAAACTACAATAATACTAAATCTAAAGACTGCGATAATACCACCAATTTATTTCTATTATACACTACACTTTATATACGCTGTTTAAATAATATTCCTGCCGATCTATAGCCATTCCTATGTTTTGTGCTGCCCTCATTTAACCAAAAAAGCCATTTCTCCCCTAACTTATTCCTTCCGACTCTACTTTCTCCCCTAACTTATACCTTCTGACTCTACTTTCCCCCCTAACTTATTCCTTCCGACTCTACTTTCTCACCTAACTTATTTCCATCTAATTCTCATAATCTTCTGTACTATAATTCTTTTTATATCAGCTTAAAGCTCTGCACATCTTTTCGCACCTTTTCTCTCCCCAGGTGCCTTAAATAAAAAATTACTAAAATACCTTCTCCTCCTCCCTCTCCCCCTCCATACTCTCTCATCATGGACGAGAGAAAACCAAGGATGCCTGTGCCCAGCTACCACATGCGCCCCATTAGTCCTACTCCTGACTATGAAGACCAACCTGACTTGGATTCGTCTAACAATCATCCCCATGCCCAAATGCCCGAACCTAACTTCGAGCCTCACAACGACTCGCCCCCACAACCCACAAGTAGCATCCAAAATGCCCTCTACCCGATGCCCGTCCCTGAAACACCTCAGCAATCCGAAAATCATAATCAACAACCCCAAAATCCTGATAAACTCTTCTCCATTTCCAACCATGCTCACTCTAATGCCTCAATCCTAGCCACATTATTATACTATTTTACCCTATTCTTCGTCTATTTAGCTATATTTGTTCTCGTCATGCTAGTAAGACAGCATAATTTAGATTACACTCCCCCAAACAACGAATATCTTTTCTTCCCTGATACCTCCATTATCTCCGACGTCGCTCCCCCTAGAATAAACGTAACCCATTTCCGCGCTGATGTAGCTTTTCGCCATTTAAGATTCCTGTCTCGAGTGCCACACCCTTGGAACTCTAAAGAAAACCAACTCAACCTCGACTACATCTCCACCGTCTTGACCCAAATCCAACAACTTGCCACTGAAAATGGCGTCAAAATGGAAGTCATATCCCAAGACCCTACCGCTTTCACATTCATCCCAAAAGAAGGCCGCTGGGTCCCCAGCGTCGGTGATAACCCTAATTCTAAATCTTCCTATTTCATCGAAGGAAGAAACGTTCTCGCAAGAATTATTGGTACCTCTGAAGACGAAAACAATGCTATCCTCTTAAGCAGCCACATTGATTCCGTCCAAGTAAGCCCTGGTGCCACTGACGATGGCGTCAACGGCGCTGTTATGCTCGAAATCGCTAGACACATCGTCTTCAACCGCTTGAAATCCACTGTTGTTTTTAATTTTAACAACGGTGAAGAAGTTGGCTTGTTTGGTGCCCTCGCTTTCATGCACCACCCCTGGTCAAAAACTGTTAAAGCATTCATCAACATCGAGGGTGCAGGCGCCGGTGGCCCTGCTATGGTCTTCAGAGCATCTAACTACAACTTAATAAACCTCTATGGTAAAAAACAATCTGATTATGTAAATAAATGGCACCCTCACTGCAACGTTTTCGCCAATGACGCTTTCAAACTTGGCCTAATTAACTCAGACACTGACTACACAGTTTACGCCGCATATGGAATCCCCGGCCTCGATATCGCTTTTTATAACAGACGCTCTGTTTACCACACCAATCGTGACTCCATCTCTGAAATCCCTATCGGAAGTGTTGACCAAGTAGGTAACACCGTCCTAAATGCTTTAAGATCTATGTCTGAAGATAGAGAATTCATGAAGTCTCCCCTCGGAAAAACTGACAGCTCCTCTGTTTATTACGACGTATTAGGCGGTTTCGTCGTCACCCATACTTTCAGCGTTTTGTACATCCTATACGCAATTATCATCGTAATTATCCCTGGATTTGCTTTTATCTTCAAACTTATCATTGGTAAAAAAAACTCCCGTGAATACAATACCACCTTTGTAGATAACGCTTTAACCGAAAGTATCTTCATCCCTTACTTTGCCCTCATTAAAGGTTTCTTATTCACCTCTTTGGCTGCCATCGTATCGCTTGTTTTCAGCTTCATTTTGGGCCTTATACTGACCAAAGCAAACTACTTTATTGTTTATGGCAACATCTACATCGTTGCCATTACCCACTTGATTCTTAACTTATTCGCTGTATCTTTGGTGTTATTGCTCTACATGTTCCTTGACGGTAGATCAAAAGGCAACAAATCCTGCCAGTCTCGCTTTATTATGTCCCGCTGCCTAACTTATTCCCAAATGTTCCTTTGGTGGTTTGCCGCCGTTATTGGTTTAGTCTTAGCTTCTATTAAAGGTGCTGGCATGCTTTACTACACCATCTACTACTCCATATTCTGCCTCCTTTCTGCACTTTGGACAAACCTGGTTGATCCTATCTTTTTGAAGAGATCTTTCTTTGCATATATCTCTTATCTCGTCAGAATTGTGCTTTCAATAGTTATACCATCAATTCTCACTGTTGACCTTACTGTAACTCTAATTAACGGAATGGGCCAAACTGTCATTGACGGAACTGGCCCCACTTTAGTACACCTACTTTTTGGCCTGTTCACAACTACAATTGTTTTGCCCAGCATGCCATTCTTGGTCACTCCGGGAAAAAGACGACTAATGTACTCCTCTGCCACGTCTTTTGTTGTTTTCTTGGGATTGCTAATCGCTTGCTGTACAATTAAACCATTCACAAAAGACGCGCCTAGCCACGTTTATTTATCTGGTGACATTAATTTGCAAACAAAAAGTGAAAACTTTACTATACTTGCAAATAGCAAACTCGACCCTATATTTAAAAACTTGAAAGAATTTAAATATAATGTCACTTCTTCTTACCAAACTAACAACGCCATGCCCGAAAAATACCTCAGCACTTGGATCGGGGATAATGGATTTAGCCAGAATTTCGTCTATAAAAACACATCCCTCCCTTCATATACTATTAATAAATCTGTCCCCGATTCTTTTACTGGACCAACATCCGATAAATCTAATGGCGTCGTAATTGGAATTACTGCTCAAAAATCCTATATCTGTGAACTTTACTTTTCCAACAACCCAGTTTACGCTTATGTAGTTCCCGAATTTTTAGATAACGATTACGGAATTGGAAAAATGAACCTTAGTAATGTTCTTCAGTCAAATTCCACCGAATCCATCTTCCCTATCAATAACTCCAAATTTACAAGCTATAGAATAGAGAATGCTATAAAAGGGTGCTGCCAATCTCTGTTCATCTTTTCGAAATTCAGTGATACCAAATTCCAAGTTTACGCCGAACATGACGGAAATGGATTCGGCGATGTTCTTTTACAGTGCCATTATGGTGATTTTATGGACTATTTCCCACAAGTTACCTCTTTATATAGCTATGATCCATCGACTTACTCATCAAATCCAAGTCCATACACGAATCTTTATCCAATCACTAACTTGGATACTGACTACGTTCTCGGTTCTTTCCACTCCTCTACCGGCCTTTTAACTGCTACAACTAAGCTTGATATTTAAATTTAAATTTAAATGTAAAAAGGTCTCAAGCCTCTTTTTTTTTTCTATATATGTTAATACTCAAATGTCCCTTCTCGACTATTTTTTTTTTTACGTTTCTATACCTCATTTCTTTTAATAAACTGTAATTTCAATTTCATTTCAAGAATTTATAAAACTACACTAAATTTTTAAAAAAAAAAGTCTAGTAATCTAGTGACAACTATTTAATATTCAAGTTCATTCTGATTAACTGTAATAATTTTCAATAAAAATAAAAAAAACTTGCAAAAAATAATAAAATAGTAAAATTGATAATTAATCTTTAAAAAGATTTTGAAGTGGCGCAAAGTAAAAGTAAACATAATAGACCAATAGGTGCGTACATATAAGAAATTTGTTTACTTTAATAAAGTTATGGAGGGAAAAAGTTGATTGAAAATATTCAAGCCATTTAATAACTTGTAAAAGTATTTATGAATATAAAAAAAAAAATGTGCGAGAGAGCTGGCCATAGGATACATTTTAGATATAGAGGATAATTGAGAGTATATACAAGTCTTGAAAAAATATAAAATTTTCGAAAATCAATGGGAGAGGTAGTTTATGCGAGCGATTTTCCGCAGGATATAGTGCTGCTGGAACTGCCAGAGGAAGTGGAGAGCAACATGATGCGATCAAACAGTCCGATAAAGTAAACTGCGCAAAAATACTATATATATATATATAAATACATGCTCACTTTTGCAAGAAATAATATATTAGACTGAATAAAATTCTTAATAAAACGCTGGTTTAGATTAGAGATTCGGGGCGAGCCTGGGGATACGGCGATACTGTGCTATGAGGCGAGTGCGGATCGGTATTTGGTGAAGCAGGTGCATACTTCGAACAATATCCATGTAGTGTATTCTAGCGATATGATACGCGGCGGTGGCGAAGAGTTCAATGCGAAACTAAAAAGCGGTATTGGCGCAAGCGAATTGGTGCGCATGGAGACGAAATGTGTGAGTTCGTTCGTGTACGAGCTAGTTGAGTGCACGGACAGTTATGAGTATATGGTGAGGCAGGTATTCAGCAAGCTCGATATGGTTGGGCAATACGAGGGGGTCGAGTTTGAGAGCGCGGAGAATTATAGCGGCAAGAGATACGTGAGAACAAAAGATCTGAGCCATTATGTGCCGGCAAACAATAGTGGGATCAAGGAGACGTGCATGGACCTGGGGATAATCTACTTTCCAGCGACCGATATGTACCGGTACGTCAGCAACCAGTATATAGTCGATCTGGTGCTGTTTACGTGCGCGACGGTGATTGAGCATGACTGGGACTTTTCGGCAGTGCCGGTAGACGGGCTGAAGGAGACGTACTTGAAGGAGTTCGCGGCAACAGATATTTCAGTAAAGCTCAAACTGCCGCTCGAAGCAGTTAATGGGCAGCTCGAAGCAGTCGTCGAGTTTTTCATAACAACATTCTGCGAGCTTAATTGCGAGCCTGCGGGAACGTTCAGGATTAATGGGCTTAAAGTGATTAGATTTTTTGCTAAAACGATTCTTGAATCCAACCCTGTAAGTTTAATTTTTTTTTTTTTGTCTTTCTGGCTTTATTTGCGTAATAACCGATCTTTACATTTATATAAAAGCATACTAACAGTTTTTTCATTGAATTTTTTTTTTTTTATTTGGGGACTTGTGATGTGCGTTTTTTTTTGTTCTGATATGTTTAGAATAAGGTGTTCCAATTCTACGATTTCATTTCAAAATGGAAAAACTCGCTGCCATCCATGTTCATTGATCTGGTCCCAAAAAACAGCTTGTGGTACCCAGCAAAAACCAGCAACTCGATTCTAAGGGGCCTTTCGACGATAACGTTCAACCAGCCATATGTGACGGGTTCGAGTTCAGGCGCGATCAGCCACCCGCAAATCCAGCACAGCAACAAGTACGCGCACTTGATGACGTCGTTGCCCGAAGGCACTTCGACACCCGCAAACGCGTCAGCACACATCACCAGCCGGCTAGTGCACATGTTTTCGATCAAGAGCAGGTACTCGTACAGCGAGCTTGTCGAGCACCTAGAAGATCTCGCCGGCTCGCCCAAAATTTTCGCGCAATGCCTCAGCCAGACCAACAATTGTCCTGAAATTTTGGATTTCGAGTACGCCGTGCCGAAATCAACAACCAAAAAAATCGATACCTGGATAATCAAGTTCTGCAAGAAAACCAAACTGCCCGACAATTCTGTCGTATACACACTAAACTCGAACATCAAGCAGTAGCCCCTGCCACCCCTTTAGCCTGAACAAGCTTTAAATATACATATATATACTTTTTTGTTACTTTCATATATTGGTAGATCTAATAACACATACGCACAAATACAGCTTTTTTTAGCCCAAGCTGTAAGCTTTATTTTTATTTTTTTGGCCAGTAATAGATGTCCACTATTGTTGGCCTGAGCCCGCCGGTGCTTTGATTAGAATTCATACCGGGACAAAATGCAAACATATCAGCTGCAGTAACTATAAAAAAAAATTATTAGAGCCAAAAGCACCCTGACTTTTAATATTCAAATAAGTCGCCGAATATTGAACGTAAAAATACCATAATTTGCCAAGTTAGTACCAAAATTAATCAAAGTTAAATCAAACTAAAATTAAAATTAAATAAAGCTAAATTTGCCGAAATTGTTTCTGATATTCTGGCTGGTATGAAATAGCTTATACTATTGGCCAAATCGGGTTTAAAGTCTTGATCATATTAGATAATGAGCCAATTACTCGTCTCCACATGCTTTTTGGGATAGTTTTTTAGAGTGATTAAATTACTAATAATAGATCATCATATCGATTAGCCAATAACATTCGCACACAACCTAACTCTGCCGAATCACTGGCAAAACATCTCTTTTCTAACTCTTACTGATCATTGGCTATTTCGGAGCTGCTATTCCTTATGAGCGAATAGGTATATTATTTAGACGAGTTCTGCGAATAGCTATGATATTTTTTTGCTGGTTGGAAGATTAGCAGCTGAGGAGGAATTCGCGATTTGTATCTATTGGCTACTCTTGGGCTGGGAGTGAGAACGGACATATTACTGGCTGAGAGGGACTGATAAGTGTGCTTTTAAATTGAAAAGCTGAACTAAAAATAGTGGCATTTCTTCCCTGATACATTTCTTCCCTTTAGTTTCAATTATATATTCCTTCTTCTTCTGTCAAGTCTGCTTCTGAAAAGTATTTATAAATCGTTCTTGCTTTGCGCCTTATAGTTATCTTGGCTACTACTTTTGTTGATAGAATAGCAGCTTTTTTACACTCAACCAAACTTTCTTTTCTGAAACCCCAGCACTTCCCAATAACTGAAAATGACCGACGCCGTTGCCACTGAACCAATGCCTGTAAAAAGAGTCAGAGTTATCAAGCCTGACGCCAACAAGCACAAAGAAAACATTGCAAAGATTGATGCTCAAATCGAAGCTCTCCGCAAAAAACAAGTACTTTTCCATCATTATTATTCTCATTATATGCTGCTTAATGCTCGTTTTATTTTTTGAAATACCTTTACCGCTTATTAATTAACTCTATAAACACTCAAAAATGATTTTTACTCATATCTTATTTCCTTTATATTATAATTCCTAGGATGAAATAAACTCAAAGATTAACTCTAGCAAAAATAACGAAAATGGAACTTCAAGCAGATCTGCTATGATTGAACGCCTTAAAGAAATTAGAAACGAACAAGCCGAAATTAAAAAAACCAGAAAACCTATATTCGATAGACAAGAAGAATGCAAGTCCGCTATATCTAAACTATCTGCCGAAATTAAAGCTGCTCAATCTAAACAACAATTCAACAAAATCTCCGATATTAACAACCAAATAAAGTATTATTTCCTCTTTAATTTATGAAATTCTTTTGTGTCTTAAACTTATCTCTTTATAATGTATTTTTTTATAGAAAATACGAAACCCAGATTGAAAGCGGATCTTTGAGACTTATTGATGAAAAAAAATTGCTAAATGAAATATCCACTCTTAGACGCAGTATCAAGGCTGTTGAAGCTATTGAAGCTCAACAGAAACAAATTGATTCTTACAAAACTGAACTTGACTCAATTTCTCAACAACTATCAGGAACTAACTCTGCAGCTCTATCAAACGAATACAACGAACTACAAGCCAAACTCGATACTTTGAAAGCCAAACACTCCGATGAACGCGCCGCTATTGACTTGCTCTACAACGAACGCAACTCCTTCAAAGAAAAGATTGATGCTTTATATGACCAAAAAAGAGCTGCTATTACCCAATTCAGGACTAAAACTAACGAATTTTATGAATTCCAACAAGAAGACCGTAAACTAAAAGCCGAAGCTGAAAAAGCAAACAGAGTCAAAGAAGCCCGCGATAAAATGCTTGCCATTGCCCAAGAACAACGTGAATTGGCCGAACTCCCTGCATTCCAAGACGAAATCAACAACTGCAATACCTTGATCGCTTACCTACAATCCACATTCTCAGTCAAAGGTCCTGAAACTACCCTATCTAACGGCGACGCTGCTGATAAAACTACTTCAGCCACCCCTGCTCTTGGCGAAACTAAAATCAGAGCCCCTGATACTAGCTCCAACATTCCTCAAGGACTCAAACCAATTGCCAGAAAAGACGAAGAATATTTTACTGCTCAGCCCAAAAAGAAGAACCAAAAGAAGAAAGCTGCAACACCCAATGCCCCTTCTGCCGCTACCAAAACTGGCGTTAAATTGCCTTTAACTATGCTTGAAAGATTCAGCGAACTTGGTCTCATCCCACCTGCTCGCATCAACCAAGTCCCTGACTCCATCAAGATAATCAATGAGCTCAAAGACGAATTCTTAAAGAACCAAGACAAAGCCACTGCTGAAAACCGCGAAAGAGCTGAAGCCAAAATCACTAGGCTCATGAGTGAATTCTCTGAATCCCAAATCCAATAACCACTATCTGCCTTTCTCCCTAAATACTTTACTTATATTACTCATAGCCACTTCAACCACTATACTATATAATAAAAATATATACCCATCACCTCCTAAATCATCTTTACGACTAATAAAACATATCTCGAAAATATCCTTACTTTTCTATATAAATAATATCTTCATTTAATAATTTGAGTCTTTTTCTTCTTAATTTTCTACATTTTTCGCAAAGCTTTTATATATCTACTAAATTTAATTTGTCTAGACATATTATTTCTGGGCCCTATATTATAAAATTATCAATCAATTACTACATCAGCCTCATTTTTATAATTTATTTTTTCATACAAATACCCTATTTTCCTCTCCCTTTATTAATTCTATATTAAATTTCATCTCAAACAAAATTTTTCATTCTACTATTTATTGTAATTAAAATATAAAAATATTTAAACCTATTTTTTTTGTAACTGATATTGTTCCTATATTTCACCCGCTCTTTTTTGTTTATCCCTTATACGTGTATACTCTTTAAATTAATAAATAAAACGAAAATGAACAGAGTTCTATTAATATCTAGCCATCAGGATTATGCAACTTATCTCTACAACAGTAAGTATTAGCCCACTTTCTTACAATACCAATTCTACTTTCATAAATACCTTTCTTAACGTTAAAAAATATCAACTTTTACTTGACTTTTATTTCTCTGGAAATACCCTTAATGTTATTCATACTATGATTCTGCTTTATGCCGCTTTACTTATTAAAATAAAATAGGCCTCTTGAAAATTTCAAAAGAATCTTTCAAGGCCATAAATTTAGTCGATACCCATAAATCTCAAAATGAATATTCAAACGAAACTTCCAATACCTCACAAGAACTTGTCTCTCCATTAAATCTGGCCAATATTGATCTTGACTCCCTAAAACCTAATCCTACGAGTAAAAATGCAAGTAACGATATTCATTTCCAAGAAAAAATACATTTAAAGACAAAGTACTACACAGCCGAGCTCGAATTTAAGCAGGCTTCTTCCGGAACGGCTTGCCTAGAACTATCCTCCATGATGGATGATTATAACGCCATTATATTCATCGCCGATAATAAAATCGTAAGCTATATTTTTGTTAGGTCTATATAATATATAATCGTCATACCATGCACTTGCACTTGAAACTTCACACACACACCCTCTCCCTCTCTACTCTTTTATATTTCGACAAGAAGCTACATAATTCGTATTTCAATTTCTTTGTCTACGGCCATTAATATTGAAAACACCAACATTTAATGTACAAAATAGTCTAGCCATGAATCATTCAAAAAGATAGCCGAAAAGAGCGATGGCTGTGATCTGGTGCTCATTTGCGTGCAATCTGGTTGTATACTACATGAAAGCGACCATACTTCGCAAGCGACACTTCTTGAAGTGCCCTTTGAGCAAACCTGTATGGATTTCTGCTGGCAATACATAGATTCCGCTTCGCTTTTAGAAGATTCTGAGTACGCTTCTATGAGTAACACTACTAAGAATGTGCCCGATTTATCGGCTGCTGCTGTTCAAGAGATTTACGAATCCCTCGTCAATAACGTATGGCCTTATAGCAACCTTAATGTTGTGCCTGAAAAGAAAATTGACCATATTGAGCTCGTAAAAGATGAACATGATGACCTTGATACTACCCAGAAACAGACAAATAAGGTCTGCGATGACAAAGAAGACCAGTGGAGCGAGTTTAAAGGTATTTTTTTTTATTTTTACTAATCGTTTACTTATCCCTCAATTTCCTCCTAAACCACGTCACAGTAATTTATAACATATACAATAAAGCAAAGAGTAGTGTAGCTATTTTTTTCTTGCCTCCTTTATTGCTAATATAAATCATACGCTTCAAGGCTTTTTCTACCATCATGCACTCCAGAATAAAATTATTAAAGTAAAAAATAATAACTTTAGGTTTCGATTCGAGCTTAAATGACGACGACTTTGACTCTAGTCCCGTTGATGACCTTGAAAATTTGGATTTTGATGAAAAAGAATTAGGCCTCCTGCTATCAGAACTAAAATCAATGAAAGGTATCTGACCCTTACTCATCCTCCCCTTATCCTAAAAAAAAAAATTATTCTTGACATTTTACCAACTATAACCTTCTTTTGTATCGTACAATGCACTACCTTAACCCTCCAAGTCCTGAATTTTTCAATTTCCAAATGATAAAGTATGCATTTTAATTATCAAATGCATATTTTATGCACTCCAGGACTTGGAGGGTTAATAATCTCGCAAAATCACCTAACTATACACTTTTTATTCTCATTTCGATATCGTCATCCCTCCTCCCATATCGATTTATAGATAAAATCAGCTCTCTGCCTAAAGAAGAGCGACTTGACCTTGCTGAAAAGTTTTCAAACGAACTATCCTCAAAATTCTTTTAAGCACAACATCCCATACTCCATACCCATTTTTAAATAATTAAAATTAAATAGTTGCATCATACATTCTATCCTTGCCATAAGTCAATTTCCTCCCATCTTTTTTTTTTTCTTATATATGTTTAAATTGAAATAATTACACCCAAATACAACTTTTATATTTCTAGAAGTAATCAAGATAATAATTTTTGTCAAAAATATTTACTATAAAATTACTACAGACGTAAAATCGACCTAGCTGGGGGTCGAACCCAGGACCTTCCGCTCCGGAGGCGGACACTCTTTCCACTGAGCTACGAGGCCAATGAAATTTTAGGAAATATAAACTATTATTAAATATAGCTTTTTTATTGCAGTTCTTGGTTAATATTATTAAATAGACATAATCTTTTTAATAAGTGAAAAAGCTCGTATTTCTGTCTGTTTTTTTAATAAAATTGATTATCCCAAAAAAATATCAAAAAAGCTCATAGTATAAGCAAATTAAGTTTTATTTCTCTCAGCAACATTATCTCTTCAAATATTCTTGAGTCATTACAAAAGCAATTACTTCATTTAACCCTTTCCGGTGCCAACAGCCTTTAACTTTATTAAAAATCATAATTGGAAAAGTCAAATAAAAATTTAAAATTATTTGATGCATCATATTAATTATCCAATAAAGCTTTATTATTCTATATTAATTTATAATACTCTTATTTGGTTTGATAATTTTTGTAGCTCAAAAAAAGCCAACTTTCCCTGAATGAATTAATAAATATATTATTCACCATAAGCACCTGTTAATTGCTTATAAATCTCCTATTATTGGCTAGTTTAATACTTTTTATTTTTTATATAGTTATTTTCTGCCCGTATTTTATTGAAATGTTTATTTATTGATGATAACCATGTCAAAAAAAATAGATATCGCATAATCACTATCTTCAAGACCATAAAAAATTTTTATACTATTCTTTAATTTAAGAAAAAAACTTGAAATTATGAAATATTATTACTGCATTATAATTATTAAATATAAATTACATTTTTAAAAAATTATCCATTATTCATTAATTTCATACTGTGGCTGTAAAAAAAATTGATACTTATCATATTTCGCTAAAAATTTGATTTTTGTTATTAATATTTAGATCTTATATCCAATATGGTCAAATTATTTAGTAATAGTGAATTAATAAAAAAACTCACTCCATGAAAATATTATATAAAATTTATTAAAATTTTATAATAATCGAAATAAATATATTATTTATATATTTTTTATTAAATACCCTTTTAAAAAACATCTAACAGTCATTCAAAAAACAATATAAATTTTTATTATTATTAATTAATACAGCTTTTTTGATTCAAAAATATAATTTTATAAATAATTATCTATCAAATCTCTCGAAAATAATTAAATATTTAATTTTAAGAAAAATTAAAAATAAATCAGCAAACTAGAATAAATATAACTGATTAATTTTGATTGAGGAAATGACTATTGCACTACTTAAAAACAATAATTTCTTTTTAAATGAAAAAAATATTCTGTGGTTTATAATTTGGTTAAATTTTATTAAAAAAAATAAATAGATATTTTAAAAATATTTTTTATAATGAAGAGAGAGTGGTGATTAATTGAATTTCAAAAAGAAACATAAAATCGTTAATTATAATTTTTTTTATCACCTAAATATCGTATTATTATGAATTAATATTCTTATTTCACGTATAATATTTGAAAAGATATTTATTAATAATTTATACAGCTAAAAAAATTTTTAAAGTCGTATATATAGTGTATATAATGATTATTTTTTCTACTGTGAATACTAATTCATTTTATCTAATATTATTTTTAAATATTTAAGCCATTATTTCTTTGAATTTGAGCATACCAGGTCTAAATTGAAGTATAAAAAAATTTTGGCAGGCCTATTAATAGATTCAATAATAATTTATGGATTATATTTGGCTTAAATTAGAAAAAATGTGAATAAAAATATTTTTATCTTGGTTAATACTTTTTTTCTTTGAATAAAATTTTTTATAATAGTATTATTTTATCTTTTAAGGGATTAAAGAGGTTTTGTGCATGTTTTTTATTTATATTTAGAAAGCTACTAGATTGAGAAAAAAAATCGAATCAGTTAGCTTATAAAATTAATAAAGAGCTTGAAGAATAAAGATAATTTCAAAAATTATCCTGAATATCATTTTTTATGCCTTCAATAATATGTTTTTTTTTTATTGAGAATAGCACTACAAAAGACAAGTCATATAATCAATTTTCAAAAGTTAGCTCATAAAGGTTAAAGCTTATGTTTTTATCAAAAATGATAATTATTATTATACAGAAATAAAAAAACATTTATCCTAGGACGATCTTTTAGAAGGATATTGTGTTTCAGCGAAAATTTACAATTTTTTTTTTATCAAACTTATTTAAAAAAAGATAGCCTATAATTCTAGTTATTATGTGAGGTATATTCGTTTTTTAGGAGAATATTTTTTATAATTTTTGAATAAAATATAATCGCAAAAGAATATTCGGATAATAATATTAATAATTTTTTGCATTAAAAATTGTGAAAGGCACATTTTTTTTTAAATTAAAAATAGCAATTATGCTTTTCTCTATGTTAATTCATAGTTTTTTTTTAAAATAGTCGTATATACACTTAAATTTGGTTAATAATTTAATCAATTTATAGAGGTCGCATTATTATTGCTTTTTAAATAAAATAAAATTTTATACACTAACTTATCTATCAAAGCTCTTGGTTTATCTAATACAAAATGTATATAATATTTTTTTTTTATCTACTCCAGACAATATGGGTTTGAATATTTGTAATTTCTGTAATCATTTATATTTATATCACATATTTAATATTCTCAATAAATTCGCATCCTATATCTAAATATGGTCATAAATCAATAATAAAAAACGAAATAATAGCTCTAAAACTTCAAAGATACGAATAGCATAATACATAAATATTTATAAGATAATTTTATACTTTATGAATAATGGGCTGGTAGACCTAAATAATTTCAATTATTTCATGTATTTAAATCAATTATTTTTTAGTTATTAATTATTATTATTACTTAAAAAAATTTCTCAACATAAAAAACAATTTAACCTGAAAATTAAAATAGAAAGGGAGATGTTTGATTCAAATTTATAATTATAGAATTTTTTTACAATTACAAATAAAATCATAATAAAAAAAAAGTACAAAAATACTATTTATTAAAACTTTGAAGGTATTTTTGAATATTTGTATTGCCTAATAATATATTTTCTTGATGCAAAAATAATGTGTGTATTATATAGCTTATAAATATTTTATTATATATGGGAGAATATTTGGAGGGGCGGAACTTTAGCCATCAAGTTTTTCCTACTTTGCAGCATTACTTATATGTAAATCAAATTTAGAATTTATCATCGAATGGTTTAACTGATACAACCAATAGTTAACCCTAATTCATATTAGCAAATAGAATTTCTAAGTAAAAAAGTTCCGCTTCTCCGAAGAATATCCCATATAACAGTCTTTAATTTTCAAAATATAGTTTATTTGAATAAAATATCAGTGATTTACAGGAATAAAAATAATTTATGTGATAAATTTGGATTCTTAATAATGCTAAAACATATAGTTGTAGACCTATACAAAAATTTTCGAAAAAAATCGAGTTTTTTATTGCTATATTTTTCCCGAGACTGTGATAGATTTATTAAAGTGATAATTAATATAAAAATATTTGATTAAGCAGAAAAATATTATTTTGGCAGATTAAATTTACGCATGATAAAATATATGATATAGCCAAAGTTTCTATAATATAATTTTGTATATCGTAAATATAAATAGAAATTATTTTTATAAAATAATTTAAAAATCAAAATTTAAATAACTAAAAAAGAAATTAAATTAAGATTTACTTTAAATATATCTATAATAAATTATTATAATTAAAATAAAAGCAATATAAATATAAATATTTACATAATTTACTAAAAATCATAAATAATTTTATACTTTTACACCACACAAATAATACAATGTCCAACAAAATATGAATTTAGATATGTCAATAACTTTTCTAGTGTACAATATTCTGGAAAAAATATTATTAAATATAAAAATCTAGAAATCTAAATATTAAATATCATGTAAATAATAATATTTTTATATTATACTTCGATACATCTATCACAAATTATTGGGAAATGAAAATATATAACAAATTGCGAAATCTTAATTTTGATCAGCTAAATCGAATATGATCCAAAATTTGTTTATAATAATTTACTCGGCATCAAAACCCACTCCCCTAAAAAAATGAAATACGAAAACATAATTTTGAAAGCTGGTTTTATACTTTGATATATATTTGATAATAATATCTACTGAATTTCATTTTATGCTCGTTACTATTTTATTTTTCTTCAAGATAATATGAATAAAGATGAGATAAATAAAATTTTAAACTCATAAATTTAACAATATAATTAAATTTAGCATAAGAGTCTAATTTTTTGACTATTTTTTGGCGTAATAAATATATTTGCTTCATTAAAATTTACATATATTAGATATAAATTCATTAGGATAAATTTCGAGATACTTTGAAAGAAAATGTGAAATAATAATACCAGAAATAGTTATTATATAATCTTAAATTGATGGATATTTAAAAATTAATAGAAATTATGTAATTTAAATAATTTAATGATAAAATTCAAGTGAATCAACACAAAATTTCAATTAAAGGAACGAGCATTTAAATATAAATATAAATATAGATTCAAGATTATAATAGCATGGTAATTTTTATTAGCTCTAAAATATATTAGTAATAGCCAATTTAAAAAAACAAATTATTGGAAATTTAAAAATTTCAAAGTGCAGAAACAGCGATGAAATGTATACTATTAAAAAGTAATAGATTTTTTTCATATAGAACTATGGCTTAAATAATTCTATTTGAGAATGTAGATTATAATCAGAATCGAAGTTTTGTGATCTTGAATTATTTTGAAAACACATAGATTTCCTGTTAAAAGTATTGATATAGAATGTATAGTTAAAAAAAAAACATAGATAGATAGCAAGAAATATTTTGAATCATAAAAGATTATTTTAATATAGAAGTTGATTTTAAAATTTTTATTTTGGGTTTGGCGAATTTTATCATGTAAATCACATTAAAATGAATTTATAAAAGTTCGTTTTTAATACTAGAATATCTCGATTCAAAATAATCAAGTTACATAAAAATAAAAATGTTCATATATTTAAATATTTAGTAAATTAAATAAACGCCATTATTAATTATTTTTTAAAATAATAATTAGTGTATGTGATAGGAGTAGAATAGGATTTATTAGGTTAAAATAATCGCTTTAAGAAATTTAATATCTTTAACAGCTACTTTTATTAAAAAAATATCATATTTTTAAGATTTAAATCCATATTTATTAAATAGGTCTGCTGAAAAAATTTCACATTTAGAACTTTTATTAGTTTTCGAATAATTTTTTCCTTTAAAAGTAAAATTTTAAGCTCGAACAAGATCTAATTGTGACAGAAATTAAAAATATTATAAAAAAATAAAGTATCTATATTTAGAAAGTATAAAATTTCTGTAATTTAAGCATATAAAAAAATTCAACGAACCCTAAATATACTCTATAAATTATTTATAAGATATTTATATTCGGCTAAAAAAAAAGATACTAAATTAATAGTCGAACTTTATTGCGTTATATACACTACTTGATAATAAATTTTTTTAACTTAATTTTGTAATTTACTGAGCTAAAAACAAAGTATTTAAAAAAATAAATTTAAAAATTAACGAACGAAAAAGAGCTTTTAAAGGGGTCTAATTGATCTATTTTATACTGTTACCCTATAAAAATATCAATTCAAAATAAGTGTTAATATTTATTAACACTGATTACATTCTTTATTTTTATTTACGAATTTTTTCAATAAATAAATAGCTGATAATGTAACTGTAAATTTATCATTAAAAATTTAATTCAAATTAGATTTATTTTAAAAGAGATAGTTCTCAATGATGGAGAACGATTTAATAGAAATGAATAAAAATTATATAGAAAAAAAATATATCAAGAATTTTTTTTATTTTTATGGGTAATATTAAAGTTGAATTGATGGTTTTATATTAAATTGAATTTTTTATTAATCATTTTTCGCCCAACGCTCCTTAAAAAAATGAAAATATTTATTTGTTTATGGTTTAAATGTAAATTTATTGTTTGATGTCATAAAACTAACCGATAAATGTGCGAGCCACAGAATTAAACCATTTTTGTTTCACGTAGACGAAAATACATGGTAAATATAAGCAGTCTACCACCTTGGGAAGGGTTAGCCAAGAAATAACTATGAATAAAATCAACTTCTAAAAGCTAAAGTTATAAACTTAAAAGCACAAGTTTTCATTAAATATTGTTGATTACAATAAAAATTAATGGATAAAGTATATATTTTTTAATATATTTTATGGGTAAAATTATAAAAATATAGGATATTAGTTATTTGTGGAACATATCTAATGAAATAAAGTCGTTTCAATTAAATATCATGAATGTATGTAATAGCATATATTTACTCAGAAATTATAGTGCGGGGGGTGCTTTTGAGAATTAAAAATGAACTTGAAAGCATCACGATGTGGTTTTTAAATTGAGCCAAGAACTTCCATAGAGACATAATCGATTCTATATAACATAATAACACAAGTAAAAATATAAATAACCATGCTGTAGTAGCAAAAGTAAATTAATGCGAAAATGTGATAAAAATTTATGCAAAAAAAAAATAAAAGAAAAGGTGCTAATAGCTCGTAGAGAAATATTTTCTAGAATTTACTATCTATTAAAATAACTGCACAGGAGATAAGTGGTTAATATAGAGGTAATGTTAATAAGACAGGCTAATAAAACTATTTATAAATGCCTTTGAATAAAATATAGAAATACAAATAAATTTTTGATTGTTGAAAAAATGTGGCCTAATGGTCTAGCAGTATGATTCTCCGTTCGGGTCGGGGAGGTCCCGGGTTCAATTCCCGGTTAGGCCCAATTAGTTTTTTATTGGGGGGTTTTTATTCAGTCAACATCAGTGACCAAATAATTTGTATATATATTTTTTTTTAAAAAAAATCCTTTGAAGGAATAGTGATAATATTTATTTATTTTTTGTTTGTCAATTTATGCCTTTCCTATTCAACACTCTTAAAAAATATCAATTTTATGAATCGTTTATTATTTAAAAGTAAATTAGCTATTTGCTGTTCATATACAATAAACCAATACTTCTTAAGGCCTCGGGACTAAAGTAATTTCATAGAACATAGTTGGCTATGTTTGGTAGATCAAAAACAGTCTGCCGGGCGTGAAAGGGTTAAATATGAGATAAAAACGCAATTCAATTACGTTTGAGAGTTTTGTATTTACTCTAGTTTTGAGAGCGAAATGTATATGCGCTAAATGCAGCTTGAAAGCTGATAGAGGGCAGGTTAAGCTAGAAGGTGTTAATTGGATTACTGGTATTATTATGTATATGTAGTGCACTTCAATGATTAGTGGTGATGGGCCATAATATATTTGAGAAAAGCCAAAGCAAAATATTCAGATAGTAATTGAGAGGGTAGTATAGGTGACGAGAGTATCAGATAATAAATGGAGGGCTGTGGATAGCTACGATATCAGATAGTATAAGCGATTAAGAGTATCAGATTAAAAGTAAAAGTAAAGATGTTCTTTTTATGGTTTAGCGAGGTAACATTGCTAAACGACGCAGCGTTTTTTTAAAGGCTTGTATTGGGGTAGCATAATGGTTCTAGGAATAATATGCCAGAGATGTAGGTATGCAGCGTTGTTAGATGCTTTGTATGAGGCTCATATGTACAAGCTAGTTATTAATTAGGCGTCAGTTAGCTTGGTACACTTCTATCAGATTGAAGATCAATATTAAGGCTGGCGATTGGCTGTTGGATATTTACATTTTAGGATTTAATTAAGATGGCAAAGTAGGCCAGAGAGGATCGCTTCTGGAGAACGTTATTTCGGTGCCCAATAGCTGTGCTTGAATTATTTGCTTTAATCCTGTGAAGGATAAATATAGCGTAGTGTAAATATTGGTTATACAAAGCCAAGAATGAGATCAGATAAAAAGCGACTCAGGTATTGGGTGCAAAAAATCAAGAAGCGAAATCAGATAAATTCGGCAGTGATGATTCGCAGGCGTATTGTATTGGTCGCTTGGTTTGGATGGGGCGGGATTATTGCGAATTTGAGAGTGTGGCTACTGACTAAGCAAGTCAAAGATGTGATAAATCAGATAAGAATGGCTCAATGCGCAAATTCCGTGAAAAATGAGAATAAAAAGAAAAAAAAAAAAAATTAGAAATGCATATTTTAAAGCTCACGAGTTGATATGACAACATTTCTACATTTTTTTTAGAGCTGATAAATATCTTTAGGTTCTGTGCTATTCTTATGCACCAGCTTTCAAACTTTTTCTAAAACTTTTTAGTTATATATAAACTTCCAATTCCCTTATCCATTCAAACTAATTTAATTTAGCATTGAATATACCTTATATATAATTCTCCGGTTTTTTAACACCAGTTGTGTACATAGAATATTAACTAGACCATACCACCACTCCTATTTATCAATTTGTATTTCAATATATATCCCAGCAATCATCAACGCATCTCCCCCCCCCCTCCTTTAGTATCTATATATGTCTTCTAGCAGTATGAAAACACCTGAAAATGAAATCCCTATCGCTGGGAAGTTAGTCTCTGCCATAATAGGTGGAATGTCAACCTCAATACTAAGTAAGCTCTCCATTCATTTTTAAATTTTCATTTTATGCTTAAATTAGCGTCTTAACTCCCGTATCTAATCCTATTTATCTGCTAAATTAGTGACTCCTTTTGATGTCGTAAAAGTGCGAATGCAATCCCAACTAGTATCCAACCAAACATCAAAATCTTCCTCCATCTTTTCAAAAAAAGCTCCCAAATATCTCAAAAATTATAGCTATAAATACTTAAAAGTAGAAAACTGCAAATGCGCCAACTTTTCTCCATTTTACAAGAGCTCGAAAATATATCCTAATCTATTCAATATAATCCCACATTTATCTAAAATACTACACTCCTCCAAAAATAATAACTCCTCCTTCAGAAACTGTACAAACTATGTTTGCCCCTCCTTCAAACCTATGAAATTCACCCCAAGCTATGTATCTCATGAAGCTATTTCTAGTTTAAGAGCTTACACCCCCAGCACTTCTTCTACTGTAATAAACGGCACCTTAGATGGATTTAAAACCATTTTTAGGGCAGAAGGTGCAAGTGGGCTGTGGAGAGGTCTAAACGTAACTTTAGTGGCTGCTCTCCCCTCAACTGTCATTTACTACGTTGGCTACGACGTCCTCAGGTCTAAACTCAAAGTCTACGGTGCTAATAATAAAAACTTTGATATCTACTCCCCTCTCCTCGCAGGCTGCATAGCCCGCTCTATCAGCGCGACCATAATATCCCCATTAGAACTAACCAGAACCATCATGCAGTCATCTTCATCGATGCAGCTAAGTGTTGTTACGTCAGGCCTTAAACAGCTAATCAAAACCGACGGATTACGCACTTTATGGGCCGGCCTGCTTCCAACTCTGTGGAGAGACGTGCCTTTCTCCGCAGCTTACTGGTTTGGCTACGAGCAGATCAGCTCAATGCTTACACACGAGTATGACACAGGCGCGAAAAGTTTCACCACCACGTTCGTCTCAGGGGCTCTATCAGGCAGTATCGCTGCTGTTCTAACGAACCCGTTCGATGTAGCTAAAACTGCTAGGCAGGTTGCTCTCAATAATAACAACGGGTTCGGAAGTCTGCCTGCTGCTGGTAGTTTCAATCCTCAAACTAGCGCCAGCAACGTCAAAGTGACCTCCATTATTAGAAACATAATCGCCAATGAAGGCTGGGCTGGGCTATACACTGGTCTGGCCCCAAGGCTCATCAAAATCGCACCTGCATGCGCAATTATGATCACTAGCTACGAGTTTGGAAAGTCTTTGTTTATAAAATAGATTTTTTATTATTGTTAGTTATTAGAACTTTTTTAAATGTAAATTTTTACCCCAAGTTTTATAATGATTAAAGTCAATAATATAATAATGCGAATATTTCCTTATAAATAACAGATTTTTTTTTTCTTCTTTTTGTTTCTGTATCAATATTTTATTTACTCACAACAGAACAGAAGGATTGTTTAGTTTTAATTATTTTATATTTTTCTAATAGTCTTTGCTGAACGGGAGTATGATGTTTCTATCTTCAAGAATCTTGGCCAATGCGCAGATCTTATCAGTATCGATATCTTGCGGTCTCAAGAAACTCGAAATTCCAGCAAGTTCAAGCAGCGGAAGCATCTCCGCATCCCAGCCCCTAAAAAATTATAATTATTATTTTTAGTATGTATAGGATTGTATAAAAGCTAAGAAATATAGCAATAATATATATATAGATAATGAAGTGATGTTGTTTACTTGATTATTCTTCCGACAGTTTTCCGCCTCTTGACAAAAAAGAACCTGGTCAGGTCTTCAAGCGACTCGAACGATGCTAAATAGTTAAATATATATTTAAATATAGTTAAATACTTTTATTGTGGTATGCTTCATTGGTAAACCAAACTCCCTAAGATGGGTATACATACACTGTATAATCGGAGCTTCAAGCGGCGTTAAATTAACAACTACAGCGCTAACCTAGAATGAATAACATGAACGAATATTTTATGTAATGGTATATTCATTCGTTTTATTTTTTTTTAAAAAGAAAAGCTGGGGGGGCTCGATTTAATACTTTTGGCGATGGTACGAAGCTGGCAGGGTTAACCAAGTAGACCTCCTTAACTTCGCAAATAGACTGGGACATTACTGACAACCTCCCTCTCATACTATTTCCTGAAGGCGCAGCTATTCTCTATAAACGAAAAAAAAAAATTTAAAAACAAAAATCATATAGTAGAGATGGTATATTCAAGAAATAGCATCAGTAATAATGGGAGTAGTAGCATTAGTCAAAAGATGGGATTTGAATGAAAGGAGGGGGAGAAAAGAAAAACCTGCAGTTTTTGTTTTACCTGGCCAACTTCTTTTTGGAACATGAGGGTCATCTTTGAGTTTTTGAACTGGAATATCCCTTGCTTGTTATGCAGCATTTTCAGCCAACTCGATAGAAGTGTTGTCGATATGTTGAATGGTAAGTTACCCACAACATGCACGCCCTCAATCTCTATAATTTATATTCACGTACAATTAATTTTTATTTTTAAAAAAAAAAGTCCATGAAAGAAAGAATATACCTTCAGGCTCGCCTCTTTCTTTTTTCTTGTCCAAGTATTTTCGGATAATGTCAGAATGATCTATTTTAAGCATATCGCCCATCATGGGCGTAAATCTATTATCTGAAGCTTCAGACAATTGCTATTTTTTAAATTATATTTCGTCCCCGTAATAAAGTTGAATTAAGTAATTGTATGTATAAATGTTGGCCCTTATAGATTAAAAGTAAAAAAAAAATTCACTGTTTCGTTGTAAAAAATAAAAATAAAAAAGGCAAAAGTTTACATTTAGCAGGGGCGTAAATCGTTCGTCCTTTTCGACAGCTATTATGTCTTTCACGCCATAGTCCAATAACGATCTGGTGAGCAAACCGGGACCTATTTGTTACAATCAGAAATAGTAGCGGTGAGTAAAGGAATACGCTTTAGATTTATTGGGAAATTGGAGAGATGAAGGGGATTGAAGTACCTGGACCAACTTCTACTATCAAATTATTTTTTAACTTTGGTTTCGCTTTCGAAACTATCTTGTCTATATATAAATATATAAAAGAGGATTTGTATTTGATGTAATTAAAAGAAAAGAAATTTTTTTTTTTACAGAAGCGGCGAGATATTTTACCTGTGACGTTTTTGTCGAGTATAAAGTTTTGACTGAGCTGTGATTTCGCGGTTAAATCGTAGAGTCTGATTAGATCACGAATTGTAGGCAGAGCAGGTAATTTAGCAGGAGGCATCTCAGGGTGTTTATAGAATATATTTTGATTGTACTATAATTATATGTATGTTTAATTAATTTTTATAGGACTGATAATGTATAGCGATTCAAATGTCTTTATAAAAATTATTTTTGGCTAAATCGTAATAGTAATAAAAGAATACTTTTCATTTTGAAAATAAGAATTGCGGTATAGGTATAAAGTTAATTAGTAGAAATTCTTTAAAGCCAAAAAAAAAGTTTCTATTGGACAATCAAAGTTTTGGTATATAAACCTGATTTGTTGATCTTAAGGTTTATAAGCGAATAGGGTTTAAACTAGTTAAATTTTGATTAATCAGAGCCAATTGGAAGTAAAATATGCCTTGATCAGTACATACTACACTAGCTTTATAGTGCGTTGGTTTAAACTAGGATGTACTGTGACGGAGATTCGTATGTGGGGGAGGGGGGACTGGGGCGAGTAGGGGTTATATGTAATATATTCGACTAGAGTAACATCTAGACAATACAAAAATTAGATAAAAATTTTTTTTCCTGCGAGTAACAAATAAGTTTTGTATCGTAAGACATCTCAAAATAGTAATAAATCTATGCTTTGTACAGAGGATATAGCGTTAGAGGAATGGCAGAGTGGATTTAATTCTATCAAGATTTCAGACAATCGCGAGGTGGGAATCAAGTTGAACGTTTCTGTAAATGAAAAGTAGGCGATATTTTGGAATAAAAGGTAAGATTTTTTTTTGGATAAATGAAAGCAATGTAACTATGCTATGTGGTGAATACTCACAAGATAGGGTAGTTAGTTAATAATCACAAGTTCGGAAAGTTAGTGAATACTCACAAGTTAGGGTAGTTAACGAATAGTCACAAGTTAGGATAGTTACTGAATAACCACAAGTGTGGAAAATGGAGTGAATAATGAAGTTAGGATAGTTAGTGAATAGTCACAAGTGCGGATAGTTTGTGAGTTGTGTATGGTAGAGCTTAATGTGGCGAAGAGATATGAAACAATTAGCTATCGTTTGACTCTAGCTTGTATGTTTAGGAGATTTTCACCGAGTAAAATAAAAACGACCCCTTAAAATAAAAAACCGATTTGATTCATGGTTGCTTTTATTATTAATTTCCATATAAATTGATTGACCAAGATAAGCAGAGTAAGTAGTTCTCGAAGTGGGGTGATATTTATTTATCACATTCCTACAAGTGCAGTTTACTCAGCGAAAATAGTTTTATATTTTCTCTTGCCTCGCATAAAAATTTTATTTTTTAAAATTCTTGAGCTTCAATTTTCTTCGCAAGTAGCTTACTGCTGCTTACAAACGATTTTTTCTGGCAGCAGTCAAGTAAACATGGACAAAGAGACAGTAGAAAAGAATCGAATAGTGCGAAATGGAGAGGGAAAGAAGAGCGGAGTTTTATATCATTTTAAATTATTATATAATTTTTCAGTGCCACGAATGCGAATTAGACACAAACTTTTATGTATCGAGCGCTTTTACCTAACAGGAATTAATTAAACCAGATTTTCAATTGCTTTAATTCCAGAATTAGCGAATGGTCAAGCGCCAAATTCAGAAAAGAAATAATCTGATTATTACCGTCGAATTACTTAATAAAAGTGCTTTGATTACATTACTTGAAACCAAAGCGCGCATAAAGATGCTTGTTTTATAGCAAAGTTGGGAGCTATTGATGAGTATTTAGGGCCATTTCGTGTTATTTTATTTTTCATCACACCAGCTTTACTTTTACTTATTAATGATATTAGAAAATAAAATCTAAATCATCCGAAGTTTCAATCGATAATTACATTTATGCCGAATGTATTTATATTAGCAAAAGTGCTATTTTCTTGGTGTAACGATTTCTAATTCTTGGCCTATACATATTATCAATTCGACCTAAAAAAAATCTTATCATAAAACTCCCTATTTGTAAATTAACTCTCCGGAAATGTTGCGATAATATAAAGCGTGACGCTTTAATGTCCATAAAAAAATGGCATCGATAAGTATAAGGAGTATTTTGCGCCTTCTAAAGCTAAAATAATCGCCAAAATAATTTCATGGTATAGCTAAAATTCTTAAAATACGCTAATTTATTTACCTAGGCGCCTAAATAGCCAATAACTTCATTTATTGCCAACTATTGAATTTAAATTCAATCAGACCAATAATTTCTATAAACTAAAAACAAGCTTGAATTAAAGCCAATGACCACTAGATATCAGACAGCGTTAGCCAATAGGTGGCTATATTTACTATTCAAAAATATTATTATTAGTCTAAGGATTTAAAATGTTTGCGACTCAAATTTGATAATTTGTTCCGTCAAAATCACCCTGAAAAATAGTGTAATATTTACGTAGTTTAGCTAATTCTGCAAATATACTCATCCCCATTACATACGCCCACATTTAAATCATCCCAGTCTTACCTAAGCATATACTCTCTTACCTAAACATCGATACAAATGATTGAATCCTCCAATAACTGCGATGAAACACTTCCTCATTCTTGTATACTTAATATCCAAACTAAAAAAAAAAAGAAACCTTTCCATGCCAATACACACATTAACGCATACTTAAAAAACGTCAAGACTAACAATAAACCTCAAAAGCAAATCATTTATAATTTCTGAAAATAGTATTTTCGTCCCTATACTAATACAAACTATCAAATATAACAAACTATGTCAAATAAGGCTTAAAAAAAGATAACAAACTGTCAAATTTAAGTATAACCAACAGCCTCAATTCAAATTAAGTAAAACCAACAAACTTTATCAATTAGGATCAAGGCTTCTATTACTGTTATCGTGCCAATAACTTTCGCTGAAAATAAAAAAGTGGGTCAAGGCTATAACCATTGGCTGAGATTGGAATCGAGGCAACTTGACACCCTGTTTATCGAATAAGTGTTTTATATTCACATCCGCTTCTTAAATAGGAAATGGGCCAGGAAATTCACACTGCCGAGTCCATAAATTATATGTATATTTTTTTTTTGACACCACCATAAACTATAGAATAAGTAGGGGGAAAATGTTTGGAATATTTGGTGCCGAGCTGATTAGCCAAAACAGAAAAATAAGATGCCAAACAACAGCGTCGTCTCCAAATCAAGAGATTGATAAATATTAAAAGCTTGTAATTAAATAAAAAAATATAAAATTATAAGCTGCCATAATAAAATGTGTCATACAAGAAATGCCATAGACTTCAAACTATTCAAAAAAATTTTTATTGAATAATTATTATTATTATTTTTTTTTTTTGGAAAAAGTATTAATACCAGCTACTTTTCTGTCTCAAATAAATTTCTAGTTTAAAAAAAAGTCTGTATATTATACTAATTCCATTAAGCTAATTCAAATCTTAATTTAATTTCTGCTCTATTTAATTTAATTCCATTTATCGTTGAGATATATTTGTCACCATCTCCACCATACCTATATTTCAACCCCTTGATATTTATATTTAAATAACCCTTTAATAATATAATGCTCGATCATAAACAAGTCGATGTCTCCCCTGATTCCATGGAATCGGGTTCTATCAATAAGGAAGGCCTCCACCCTTCTGCTACTGCTGAACCCTCAAAGTATATGCAGATTGTCAATATGCTTAAACCTTACTTCATCGGTATCTTCTGGATACTTTTGACTGTTTACTTTGGTTTTGCTATCGGAAAAAAAAGGAAAACCGCATTATCTGATGTTCTTCCTTTGATTTTCCTCTACGTCTTTATCTCGCTTAAACTTGTCTTCATTTATATGGATAGCAGCTTCTTGTCCAAAGGCTTTGGCGCCTGCTGGAATCTTGTAGTTGTCAAGCCATGTAGCCTCATTCCTGAAAGAATGAGAATCATGGTTTACGCCATCGTCGTCTTCGCTGTCTTCTTGATCGTGTCTCTAGCATTGCCCGTTACCCAATATGGCTCAAGGGGAAGCCGAATCCAATCTTTTGGCGGCATTTTGATCATCATTGCTATCATGGCTGCTTTATCTAAACACCCTAGACAGATTGAGTGGTACACCGTCATTACTGGCCAGTTCATCCAGCTTATCCTTGGTATTATTGTAATCAAAACAGAAGCTGGATTACAGTTCTTCAAATGGCTCTCTGATGTTGCCAGAGGTCTTCTATCTTTTGCTGACTCTGGGTCTCAGTTCTTATTTGGAAGTGATCTCATATCTACATTCCCCAGTTTCGCATTCTCCGTTTTCCCTGCTGTCATCTTCTTCGTCGCTTTTATCCAGATCGTATACTTCCTTGGCGGTATGCAATGGCTTGTCGGAAAATTGTCCGTTTTCTTCACCAAATTAATGGGCACCTCCGGCTCTGAATCTGTTGTTGCTTCTGCTTGCCCCTTCGTCGGACAAGGTGAATCGGCAGTCCTCGTTGCTCAGTATGTCGAATTTATGACTAAATCTGAACTCCACGCTATCATGACCTCTGGTTTCTCAACCATCTCTGGTTCTGTACTCTCTGGTTACTTATCCCTTAACGTCGAATTGACTTATATCATCACCTCCTGTATCATGTCTATCCCTTGCTCATTAGCCATGTCCAAACTAAGGTACCCTGAAACCGAAGAATCCTTGACCAAGGGTAAAGCCGTTGTTCCAACCAACGAAACTGAAGATGTTAACTTTTTGCACGCTGCTGGTAACGGTGCCGCCCTTGGTATGACTCTATCGCTACTCATCGCTGCCTCTTTGATTGCTATCATCTCCCTCCTCAGCTTCACCAACTTCATGCTCACCTGGCTTGGTCACTTTGTTACAGATACCGAAATTACTCTCAATTTGATTTTGGGTTATATTCTCTACCCCTTAGCTTGGTTGCTCGGTGTTCCAAAAGGCGATCTCCTTGAAGTCTCTAAACTCTTAGGCACGAAACTCGTCGCTAATGAATTCGTCGCCTACACTGATCTCATGGTCGCTCCCAAAGACGGCGTCTCTGTCTTCAGCATCATCCAGCCTAGATCTAGAATTATCATTCAATTTGCTCTTTGCGGTTTCGCTAACTTGGCATCTATTGGTATGCAAATTGGTGCCATCGGTGCAATCGCCCCTAAAAGAAAGTCTGATATCGCACAACTCGCTTTATCTGCAATGTTCACCGGTTTCATCGCCACCTGTATATCTGCTGCCATTGCTGGTCTCCTTCTATAATACGAACCTGCTCCCACAAAAAAAAAAAGAATGAAATCTTTTATAATAAGAAATAATTAATATCCAGCTAAAGTATCATCCCCTATAAAAAACTAAAGTCTCATACTAATCAAATTATTGAAGCTTTAATAATTAAACTAGGATTGTATTCAACTAATACCTTCCTCCTTATCAAATTTATCTTTTATCCTTATCAATCAATAACACAAACTAAATACATTAACAAGCCATTTATTCTCTCTTGAAATATTATTTATACTCTTACACTATTTCTCAATTATATTACATCTAATTTAGTTTTGCTATCTAGTTTTATCTAACCTACATCTTTTTGATTCCCATTTCTAAAAATAGATATTTTCTATCATACATTCAGCACTTTTTAATTATATTCTGTTTTATTTTGGTTATTGGATAATTACTGTGAATAACGGGTAAGGATATCAGTTACTCCACAAGGTTAAAAGATAGCTGTCTGCAGGAAATTAATAAAAAAAACTCAACTCTATCTGTTTCTGGGCCTTCAGGACATTGGAAAAATGCGTATGGGCACATTCCGGACCGCCCAGCGCCTGTCGAACATGAAAATCGTCGACCAAAAATTCAAGCCTCTCTCTCTCTCTCTCTCTCTCTCTCTCTCATAGAAAAGTTTTTCTTGGGCGAGCCAATAGGATTAGAGAATCTATAAAATTTTATTTCTTATCTACTATTCACTTTTTTTTACGCCCTTAATAAATAAAATTGACTATAACCATCGAACACGTAGTCTATCGACTTTAACTTATTAATACAACTTTGTTGACCTAGCCAAGAGCTACATTTTGGTACAAGTTTGGTCTCTTTAGACAAAGTTTAACTTTTGCAATTAAATTGTAAGTGCCCAAGTTTGGTGCACGGTTTTAATTAGCCAAATCGAAAAAAAAAAAAAAAGCACGCAAATCGCCGAATTTAACGAATTTGATTATTTCGACTAATTTG